>WNNJ02000600.1:0-194539 GCA_012934845.2 Pomphorhynchus laevis | reverse complement strand
TATTTTTCCAATATGGTTGAGTACATGTAACTTTTAAGTCATAATTTTTAACGTTGCTTTTTCGGTGTCGCCAACTAGTTTAGTTGACTCAGACTAAACTTACAACGGGCCATCCAGCAGCATCTGACAGGGGGCTGCCCTGCTTAAGGCGGTTGCAGGCTGGAACAAGATCTATAAAGATCTACCACCTTCACTCCACGCGCTACGCGACCTAGCTATTGGCCATTACCTGGTCTCTTAAACGTGATCACGTGAAGCAGTTTACATTTTAAAGTGTAAACACCTTGGGATGCAAACTTCTCCCTTTTTTAAGAATTAATAATTCATGCTTGTTTGAAAATAAGAAAAAATAATAGTAAAGTCGTAACCAATAATACATAGTTTCAGTATTTCTGACAGAGGTCATATTTCCGGGTAACAAAGTCCACAGGTCAATAATATCATGTCAGTAGAACAAATTAAATCAGCTAACTGAGTCTACGTATTGTTATATAATTATAAAATAAACAAAACATAATAATGCTAAATCAAAATTTAATAATTAAATAATAAAATTAATAATTGTTTTTAGATTTTCTATAATTTAAATCAAGTTAAAAAATAAAAAATAAAATTTAAAATAAACGTCATTTTTATGAATTGACTAATAAATAACAGACGTTGTATCAGAATAAGAATTAGAGGTCATCAGGAGGAACTGCTATGCTATCAGGTTTCGGCCCCTAACTCCTCTACCCAACATAGCAGCGGGGCCAAATACATGCTAATGATGTATTTCCTCTGAAATAACTATCTAGTATCTTATTCTAATGCAAAGTATATTATTTATTATCCATCCATAAAAATTTGCCACTTAAGAGTTTAAATTTATTCTTTATATTATTGTGTTGATTTATATATTTTACTATTTTCTGCTTGATGTTATTTTTATAGTAACCTAGTTTAAAATATGTATCTATTAAATTATTTAAATGATTTTGAAGAAAGCCAATATCATTACATATTGTTGCAATTCTTAAAATTTCATTATTTAATGTATTATATTTTATATTATATGGTATGCATGAATGCTCATGCAAAAATATGTTTCTTGTAAATTTAAATATGTCATCTTTACGATATAAATTAATAGTAGTTTTAGTTAATGTTAATTTAATGTTCATATCTAGATATACACCTTCTTTATCATTAATATTGGTTTTGTTAAGAATAAGGCTTTCTGGATAAATGTGCTCACTAATTGAATAAAAATTATTAGAATTAAATACACATATATCATCAATGTATCGAAACATATATTTCATATATTTATATTGTTTAGATTTAGTTTTTACACAGTTATGAACAAATTCATATTCTATAAAGCTTAAAAACAAGTCAGCTATAATTGGGCTACTATTACCACCCATTGGAACACCTTTTACTTGTCTAAATATAGATGTCCCTACTTTTAAATAATTTTGATTTATCAAAATATTTAAGGATTCTATTAATTCAATTTTATCCATATATTTATATTTATTTGATGGTTTAATTTTTGTTAGATAGGCGTTATAATTATTATAACATATATATGTATATCTTTTTCCGAATATAAGATTAATTAATTTTACTAACGCTTCTTTAATATCTACTAAATCTAGATTTGTATAAAGCGTACTAAAATCGTATGTATTTATATTTTGAAAATTTATTCCTTTTGTCTGTTCTAAAAATTCTTTTGTAGAATTAATACTGAAATAGTGTTTTATACCAGTATTAATTTCGATTACCTTGCAATATTTTTTAAAATGTGCTTTAATTACTTTAAGTATTTTATTCATATAGACAGAAAGTGGTTTTAATGTACATTTAAACGCACTACATATGAACCTAGGTTTTATTGGATTTTTATGTAATTTTGGATTCCAATATAATATAGGTATAGTTTTATTATCTAATTCAACCTTTATACCCTTTTTATCCATTATAGAACAGTGACTTGTAATAATTGTTTCTAAACTCAACTCACTACGTTCATATGTTGGATTTACATTTAAATCATTAGAATTAACCTCTTTCATTAGTATATCATAATAAAGCTTTTTGCATATGAAGACAAAGTTATTACTAGCTTTATCAATAGTTGTTATTATATAGTTATCCTTTAATTTAGTAAGTTCTTTATACATATCTTTATTAATTTTATCTTTCCTTTTATAATTGTTTGTTATTTTCATTTTATTTTTAATTTTATCAAATATATAATCTTTCCAAATTTTTATCTTAGATATATTCGAGCTTTCACTATTAATCAGCTTACTAAAGTAATCATTTAAGTTATTATATAACGAATTGTAAATTTTATTTTTGTCGTTGTTATTATTTAATCTATATTTATACCCTTTTGATAGCAGCTTTCTTAATTCACAATTTTCAATTAATTCTAGATTATGGGTACATATATGTTCATTTATTTTATCAAAACTAAGACTTTTACAATTGCATTCTGTTTCCATTATGTTTCTAATATTATCGTTACATATTGATTTTAATTCTTTATTATAATTACAAATTTTTCGTCCTAATGGTGGTAGGAGTTTATACCTTATTTTAGGAATATATTTACTTAAATCTGACCCTATTATTTCTTTACTTTTAGAATTATTTAAAAGTCCGGCTATATTTATGTTATCTATACATTTATTAATGAAGTTTATGGTTAATGTATATTTTCTATTGTTATTATTTACATTTATTGTACGATTATAGTATTTTGTATTACAATAACTGTCTATTATACAACTTAGCCTATCATAGTCGTTAATTAATTTTTGATTTATTGAACATATGATATCTTTAGAATTAGAACTTCTTATATTTACATAAAGATCTTTTAGCTTATTATCACTTAAAAGTTGTTTTAATATTTCTAATTGTTCATTTATATACATATCTTTTTTAATATTTTTAACTCTATTTTTCCTATTCCTTTTATCACCATGACTTCTTGGTTTGCGTTTAACCGGATTATTATAATATAGTTGTTTATTATGTATTATACTACTTCTGCCAATTCCTTGTACCACGTCATTCAATCCTAATGGGTACATGGAATTAAGCGTTTTAATCCAAAAATCTTCTTTTTCTAATAGTTTTTGATTTAATATTGAAATGTTTTCTTCGATAATATGTTCTAAAATAAATAATTTACAGTTTTTAATATCATGTCCTATTAATCTCATATGTTTATGAAATATAGTTTGACTATTATGCTGTATATTATATATGTGTTGCCTAAACCTAGTTTTTAACATTTGATATGTTTTTCCTATATATTGCAATCCACATGTACATTGTATTAGATACACTACACCTGCGGTATTGCAGTTACAATTATTATTAATATTTAATGAAAAACATTTGTTTGTCGTATTACTTACGATACAATTATTATTTATAACATCACAAACTATACAATTTTTTCTGTTACATTTAAAAGATCTAAAATTGAAATCATTAGTACTTACGTATTTTTCCAATATGGTTGAGTACATGTAACTTTTAAGTCATAATTTTTAACGTTGCTTTTTCGGTGTCGCCACCTAGTTTAGTTGACTCAGACTAAACTTACAACGGGCCATCCAGCAGCATCTGACAGGGGGCTGCCCTGCTTAAGGCGGTTGCAGGCTGGAACAAGATCTATAAAGATCTACCACCTTCACTCCACGCGCTACGCGACCTAGCTATTGGCCATTACCTGGTCTCTTAAACGTGATCACGTGAAGCAGTTTACATTTTAAAGTGTAAACACCTTGGGATGCAAACTTCTCCCTTTTTTAAGAATTAATAATTCATGCTTGTTTGAAAATAAGAAAAAATAATAGTAAAGTCGTAACCAATAATACATAGTTTCAGTATTTCTGACAGAGGTCATATTACCGGGAAAACAAAGTCCACAGGTCAATAATATCATGTCAGTAGAACAAATTAAATCAGCTAACTGAGTCTACGTATTTAATATAATTATAAAATAAACAAAACATAATAATGCTAAATCAAAATTTAATAATTAAATAATAAAATTAATAATTGTTTTTAGATTTTCTATAATTTAAATCAAGTTAAAAAAATTTAAAATAAACGTCATTTTTATGAATTGACTAATAAATAACAGACGTTGTATCAGAATAAGAATTAGAGGTCATCAGGAGGAACTGCTATGCTATCAGGTTTCGGCCCCTAACTCCTCTACCCAACATAGCAGCGGGGCCAAATACATGCTAATGATGTATTTCCTCTGAAATAACTATCTAGTATCTTATTCTAATGCAAAGTATATTATTTATTATCCATCCATAAAAATTTGCCACTTAAGAGTTTAAATTTATTCTTTATATTATTGTGTTGATTTATATATTTTACTATTTTCTGCTTGATGTTATTTTTATAGTAACCTAGTTTAAAATATGTATCTATTAAATTATTTAAATGATTTTGAAGAAAGCCAATATCATTACATATTGTTGCAATTCTTAAAATTTCATTATTTAATGTATTATATTTTATATTATATGGTATGCATGAATGCTCATGCAAAAATATGTTTCTTGTAAATTTAAATATGTCATCTTTACGATATAAATTAATAGTAGTTTTAGTTAATGTTAATTTAATGTTCATATCTAGATATACACCTTCTTTATCATTAATATTGGTTTTGTTAAGAATAAGGCTTTCTGGATAAATGTGCTCACTAATTGAATAAAAATTATTAGAATTAAATACACATATATCATCAATGTATCGAAACATATATTTCATATATTTATATTGTTTAGATTTAGTTTTTACACAGTTATGAACAAATTCATATTCTATAAAGCTTAAAAACAAGTCAGCTATAATTGGGCTACTATTACCACCCATTGGAACACCTTTTACTTGTCTAAATATAGATGTCCCTACTTTTAAATAATTTTGATTTATCAAAATATTTAAGGATTCTATTAATTCAATTTTATCCATATATTTATATTTATTTGATGGTTTAATTTTTGTTAGATAGGCGTTATAATTATTATAACATATATATGTATATCTTTTTCCGAATATAAGGTTAATTAATTTTACTAACGCTTCTTTAATATCTACTAAATCTAGATTTGTATAAAGCGTACTAAAATCGTATGTATTTATATTTTGAAAATTTATTCCTTTTGTCTGTTCTAAAAATTCTTTTGTAGAATTAATACTGAAATAGTGTTTTATACCAGTATTAATTTCGATTACCTTGCAATATTTTTTAAAATGTGCTTTAATTACTTTAAGTATTTTATTCATATAGACAGAAAGTGGTTTTAATGTACATTTAAACGCACTACATATGAACCTAGGTTTTATTGGATTTTTATGTAATTTTGGATTCCAATATAATATAGGTATAGTTTTATTATCTAATTCAACCTTTATACCCTTTTTATCCATTATAGAACAGTGACTTGTAATAATTGTTTCTAAACTCAACTCACTACGTTCATATGTTGGATTTACATTTAAATCATTAGAATTAACCTCTTTCATTAGTATATCATAATAAAGCTTTTTGCATATGAAGACAAAGTTATTACTAGCTTTATCAATAGTTGTTATTATTTAGTTATCCTTTAATTTAGTAAGTACTTTATACATATCTTTACTAATTTTATCTTTCCTTTTATAATTGTTTGTTATTTTCATTTTATTTTTAATTTTATCAAATATATAATCTTTCCAAATTTTTATCTTAGATATATTCGAGCTTTCACTATTAATCAGCTTACTAAAGTAATCATTTAAGTTATTATATAACGAATTGTAAATTTTATTTTTGTCGTTGTTATTATTTAATCTATATTTATACCCTTTTGATAGCAGCTTTCTTAATTCACAATTTTCAATTAATTCTAGATTATGGGTACATATATATTCATTTATTTTATCAAAACTAAGACTTTTACAATTGCATTCTGTTTCCATTATGTTTCTAATATTATCGTTACATATTGATTTTAATTCTTTATTATAATTACTAATTTTTCGTCCTAATGGTGGTAGGAGTTTATACCTTATTTTAGGAATATATTTACTTAAATCTGACCCTATTATTTCTTTACTTTTAGAATTATTTAAAAGTCCGGCTATATTTATGTTATCTATACATTTATTAATGAAGTTAATGTATATTTTCTATTGTTATTATTTACATTTATTGTACGATTATAGTATTTTGTATTACAATAACTGTCTATTATACAACTTAGCCTATCATAGTCGTTAATTAATTTTTGATTTATTCAACATATGATATCTTTAGAATTAGAACTTCTTATATTTACCTAAAGATCTTTTAGCTTATTATCACTCAAAAGTTGTTTTAATATTTCTAATTGTTCATTTATATACATATCTTTTTTAATATTTTTAACTCTATTTTTTGTATTCCTTTTATCATCATGACTTCTTGGTTTGCGTTTAACCAGATTATTATAATATAGTTGTTTATTATGTATTATACTACTTCTGCCAATTCCTTGTACCACGTCATTCAATCCTAATGGGTACATGGAATTAAGCGTTTTAATCCAAAAATCTTCTTTTTCTAATAGTTTTTGATTTAATATTGAAATGTTTTCTTCGATAATATGTTCTAAAATAAATAATTTGCAGTTTTTAATATCATGTCCTATTAATCTCATATGTTTATGAAATATAGTTTGACTATTATGCTGTATATTATATATGTGTTGCCTAAACCTAGTTTTTAACATTTGATATGTTTTTCCTATATATTGCAATCCACATGTACATTGTATTAGATACACTACACCTGCGGTATTGCAGTTACAATTATTATTAATATTTAATGAAAAACATTTGTTTGTCGTATTACTTACGATACAATTGTTATTATTTATAACATCACAAACTATACAATTTTTTCTGTTACATTTAAAAGATCTAAAATTGAAATCATTAGTACTTACGTATTTTTCCAATATGGTTGAGTACATGTAACTTTTAAGTCATAATTTTTAACGTTGCTTTTTCGGTGTCGCCACCTAGTTTAGTTGACTCAGACTAAACTTACAACGGGCCATCCAGCAGCATCTGACAGGGGGCTGCCCTGCTTTATTAATATATTTCATAAAAATTGTTCAATAAATTTTTTAAATAGTTGATAACGATCCATTATTGATAAATAATTATTGGAGCAAAATCAAAAAATGTGAAACTTTTATTTGATATTTTGTTAACTTTTTTATCATCTTCAGAAAATTCTTCAAAAAAATTCTTCAGCAAAAAATGTTCAGAAATTTTTTTCTAATATTAAATTATGAAAAACAATTAGCTTACAATAGAATTTAAACAGATTGGATACGTGAGTTGTCTTTATAAAAAAGGATTTTTAAATTTATTACTCAAAACATTAAATATTTAAGAAAGAATTATTGGAGCTGGATTAAATAAAATGGGAAATTTTTATTTGATATTTCGCTAACTTCTAAGCATCTTTAGAAAATTTCAATCTTATTTAATTGCAACTGTAATTTAATGAAGATGCTAATAGAAGTTAGCGAAATATGAAATAAAGTTTTTCTTTTTTCTTTGATCCAGCTTTAAAAATTCTTTATAATTTTATATTATTAAATTTTAATTCTTAAATTTTATCAATCTGAAAATATTAAATTTGAAATTTGAAATTTTTTAAACATTATTCAAATTTGGTTTTGATGCTTGACTGCTAGAACATCATAAGGACAAAAATTACAAAAAAACAAAGTAATACGCTAAAAATTAACGTAGAGATCATTGTCTTAAACATATTTAATCGTTATGTAATAAATACATTCCTCTAAATTCTTCGGTTTTTTAGATTAAAAAGTTGTGATGACATTAATAAATTTTCTTTTCAATTATGATCGCAGCGTAGACACTCAAATACAATGTTCTAGTAATTAAGTGCACCATTAGTCACATTCCAATCTATATTTCTTATAAAAGTGGAGTCAAGTTGATTTGGTAAAGTGTCTCGACCCAAAATAGGGTATAAAACAAAAGTTCCTTAACAGATACTAAACAGATTCGATTCAAGTAAGAATAAAATGTGCGGTCGTAAGAAACGATGCCCATTCCCTCCACAGTATATACCAATGTATGTTGGATGTCCGATCCCGTTACCAGTTCCGATCAAGCTGGAAAAACTGTGTCGATAAACTAGAACAATGTTGTAGATAGATATTAATTGACATGTTATGAAATAAAACTAAAATTTCCAAAAAATTTTATTTTTTAAATTTACCTATTATTTCTAAATTTACTAACTTGTATTAAAAACGAATTAATATTGGCTTATTTTAATAATTAAATCAGCTAACTGAGTCTACGTATTTAATATAATTATAAAATAAACAAAACATAATAATGCTAAATCAAAATTTAATAATTAAATAATAAAATTAATAATTGTTTTTAGATTTTCTATAATTTAAATCAAGTTAAAAAAATGAAATTTAAAATAAACGTCATTTTTATGAATTGACTAATAAATAACAGACGTTGTATCAGAATAAGAAGTTTTTATATAAAACCCTGAAGATGACGTGCCGTAGTGCCGTCGAAATATTGGATTTTTCTAATCAAATAAATATTCCTGTTTCCTCGCCTTTTTGTAATAATTCGGATTGGAAACGAATTTTCTCAAATATATTTTATATATTAAATATATTTTATATGTAAATATATTTATATATTTTTATATTTTATAAATATATCAATATATTTATATATGAATATATTGATAATATTATAATTTATTAATTTATAAAATTTATAATATTATAATAATATCGTAATTTATTTAAATTATGTTTTAGAAGGACTTAAAAGGATTTTAGGTTGCGATAATTAGTATTCTAGTCATTTAAAAAATTGGCTTATTTTCGAGATAATATCTTTATACATGTATTGAAAATAGAAATGTTGTATCATATTAAATAATATGGTGATCACCCGAGAGAGGTTGGGGAATAGCTATATATATGCGGTAAGAACAAGATTGTAGATGCAAAGAAACTTTGAGGTACACCGATAATATGATAGAACTTGTGAGCATTATGGTCATCGAAGTTGAATCATTTAGTTGACAACAATATTTCAATCATGTTAATAAATTTTCTTAGGAAACCTGAGGAACCTGAGAGATGAGATAACAAACGGAATGATTATGTTATATATATGCAACAAAGTCGAGAAATACATCCACATATAATTGATGACGGTTTCCCGTGAATTCTTCCTTATTACATGACCGCGAGTTTAAGAAAGTAGAGAATATGAACATCACCGTTTATTTAATAAACGGTGATGGATTGCCCGGTACAATATGTGGGACAAGGAGGAACACAATTTAATATAACGGCTAACAATAGACGGAAGGAAGTACGACAAGGCCATAGCAGCACGGATGGAGTAGCATCCCACTTTATCGAAAATCCTCTGCAGCGAATGGTTACAACAATAATTGATGGTCCGATCGACAATACTAAAAGAAGGAAAGACCGAGAAACATATAGGATTGGGCAACTAATGACCGATAAGTCATTGAATAAAAATGAACATTCGTTTGTACCAATATGACGTCATAGCAAGTAAAAATCTATTGCTATCTTCCGCAACCAGCTAGTATGAATGTGTAATTTCTTGTTGCGCAATAGTGAATACTGAAGAAGGTGTTGGCAGAAACGTTTGTTCTTAATATTGTCAAATAAATTTTGCTGCTGTCTGGTTTGTTTTAAATTAAAATTCTATAAACTGCGTCACAAACTGACCCCAGACCGTAGTTAGACACAATGACTAACGTATATATATCATTTCTTGATTTTTAGACCGCTGTTGAGGATTCTGGTTTACCAATTCAGCCATATATAACTTTAAAAGTAATCAAATTGGCTCAACAATTAGCAATCCAGATTTATTTACGTTTCAGCCGAAGCCTTTTTCAATTGCAAATAATTAGTAATCAAGAATTCGTTAAACAAATTCTTGATTACTAATTACTTGCAATTGAAAAAGGCTTCGGCCGAAACGTCAATAAATCTGTATTGCTAATTGTTGAGCCAATTTGATTACTTTTAAAAAAATCGCTTTAAACTGCGTTCCATGAGCCAGAGCTACGATTGATTTTGATCCATATTTTCTGCTAAATAACTGAACTTCGATCGTTACCTCCATCAGTCTAATGTATCACTCCGAGACGTTCCTAACCATCAAGCAGCCATCATCAGCCGGATGAAGTGGTTAGGATGAGTTTCGACTGATTTTGTGATAACTGTAAAGACACCAGCAATTCCTCACGATGCTATACGAAACTCAGGTGCAGAAAGCGTTTTTACTGGCTTGTTGCGTGTGTGGACCTTCTAGTTATTCTTTATATAAGGCACAAATGCGTATTTGTTGATTACGAGGGCACTGAATTTCTCACAGGATTCCAAAAGGAATGCTCATTTTATAAATTGTTATTGCGGAAAATCGCTTGATACTGCGGTCCAGAATCCAAAGGTGGCTACGATTGATTTTAATCCATATTTGTTGCTAAATAACTGGATTTAGATAATCAGATCAATCAGTCTAATGTATCACTCCAGCGTAACCCTCGATATTCTATATGATCCCAAGTAGGAAGGTGTGGAATTTAATATAACTCTGTTCTGAAATTATTAAAATGAGGTCTAATGACAGTAGAAAAGTACAGTTATTGTTTAATCCGCTGTATCATCGAGATAAATAATCATGTTTGATAGTTTTTGAATCGAAGAAATCTCTACATTAACTATTTTAGAACTCAAATCACTTACCACTGGCCATTGCAAGAATTGTTATCAGTTAAATTACCAACAATGTTGTTGAATTCTTCTTTTTCCGTTGAAATATGCAGCATTCTCCGAAGTGCTCTGAAGTGCCGTTAATTGCTAACTCACTGCAATTTTTTTCTTATTTGAGTTGTAGCTTACAATTTTACAGATAAATAATAAATCATAATAAATAATCTTAATTTCACAGATACGCCTTTGGTGTACCTTGGCAATCTCGGGATTAGTCTATTTTTAGAGAGAGCGTCCATAGGGCAAATTCTGAGATTTCTGAAGCTCCTCACATCTATACTATCAACTTAGTACGCCTCGATTGGATCCTTAGGTGTGTGAAATGCCCTAAGTGGTTCAGTCTGAAAGCTGGGTGTTGTTGTACGCTGGTGGACCCTGATCCAATTGGATTGTTAGCAAAGTGAAGACTGTCAAATTTAGTATCGGCAACAATCATAACGTTGATAAGTGACTTTTTGTTTTCTTCAATATCCAACATTTATTCCGATGTTTTTTGGTACAAGATAATTTTTATTATTACAAATTTTAATGCGGTAAGCCTTAAAATTAAAGCATCTAATTTGAATGAAGCATTTAAGGTCAGCTTAAATGCTTCATTGGGTGTTGTTGTATGCTGGTGGACCCTGATCCAATTGGATTGTTAGCAAAGTGAAGACTGTCAAATTTAGTATCGGCAACAATCATAACGTTGATAAGTGACTTTTTGTTTTCTTCAATATCCAACATTTATTCCGATGTTTTTTGGTACAAGATAATTTTTATTATTACAAATTTTAATGCGGTAAGCCTTAAAATTAAAGCATCTAATTTGAATGAAGCATTTAAGGTCAGCTTTGAAATATTTAAGATCAGCTTTGATGCAGTTAAGGTCAGCCGCTTGATATAACTAGATAAAAACTGGTATTCGACCGATTGGAATTGTATAAACATTACGGCGTATAACAAGCAAGACAGAAAGAATTTTCGGTGATCTACAATCTGTTGTGGGATCGAACAATTGTGTTCAGGACAAAGGTATGAAATCGAATACGCAATACATTCAATTAGAAATATGTACAATGAAAATCCAAAAAATTGTATTCTTCAATTGGATGCATCAAATGCGTTTAACACGGTAAATAGAGAATTGGCGTTGAAAAATGTTAACAAAATATATCCATCATTTTCCGTAAGTCTGCGCAACATATACTCGAGCTCAACTATACTAACAGTAGACGATGATATAATCCTATCTACAAAAAGATTCACTAAAGGCGATCCTTTAGCTATGATGGCATATGCGATAGAGACTGCATCAATTATAAAGACATCGAGGGAACGTTTTTCTGAAGCAACGCATAGATGGTATGGGGATGACGCGCATATTGTCGGTAATCCTCGTGCACTCCTAGACATTAAGGTCCTGCATACTGGACATCGGTCTAAAGTACGGTTTCTTCCTAAAAGAAGAGAAATGCCAAATCTTAGCACACAAAGGAAATTATTATACGCGTTCGTTATTTGAAAAGCACAAGGTGCAAATAACTTATGAGGGAATGAAGGTTCTAGGAGCAGCAATTGGTTCCGAATCATATACGACTCAGTTTCTAACAAGAAAGATAAATAAGTGAAGGAAAAGTCTTAGAAATCTTATTTTAGTATCAAATGAAAATCCTTACCTGCCATATATGCCTATCACACAATCTTTTCAATTAAAAAGGCGATTTGTTCAACGAACGTGTCCAGTAAAATGTACCCAGTTCAGAAGCTTCGTTTGTCTAGTATCCTTTCTGAAAATATTCCAGTTACTCAAATCAGGGAAAACAACATGTAAAGGCTTTGAAAATATAAAAAAACGTGAAAACTACTTTAAAATACAATCAGATGCTTTAAAATTTCAAAATGAAGATTTCACAACATCTTGTACGCGACAATGAAGAGAACGTCAACCTGGATGTCTGTAAGAGCATTCGAACATCGTCGCTTCGCCTTGTCTAGAAACAAACGGAGCACGTCTAGATATTGAGTGTTATAGACTATGTGGAAACCGAACGGAGCGATCCTTAACGAATGTATGCATTTTTAACCACCTGGTTCTATCGTATTCTGTTGGTAATCCAAACTCACATTTATTATACCACGCACAAAGAAAGTACGCGAAATATGGCGAGCGAATCGAACGTTTAGAAAGAGTTAGCTTTAATCCGTTGATTTTTGCAGCTAATGACGGAATAGGTGTCGAAACTAACTACGTGCTGAAACGGATTGCAAGAAAGAAGGCATCCAAATCTTATGGAATTTGCGATGCTAAATTTTAATTAACCTCGCCAAGTCCATCTGTATGCCGTGACAAACGACGACGCAGCAGCTCACTAACGGAAAACCCTAAAATATGGTGTTAAAATCGGACCCCGCTTGAAAGTAAACTTCTTTGTAATTTAAGATCAATGAGTTCTTCCTTATTAAAAATTAATGCAGTTTTTCAACAAATCGCATGCGCTTTACAAACATTACTTAATCCCAAATTTATGTTATCTACAATAGTGATCTGTAGCAGATGATAGTGTTTTCTGAAACGATCGTTATCTACTTCGTTGTAATCTTCGATATTTTACAAACCATTGTTAATCTTAATAAATTAATATTAACAGATTTTTGAATAATGTAGAGTAAGCGCAGAAATTGAAATTGGTTGGCTTTTAGAACAAAAATTGTTTTGAACCAAAACTAATAAATAAATAATAATGTATGCAGATCGGACGGTTGACGTCCTGATGGAGTCACCATTTTACCTTGGCGTGAAGGGAAATGTTTGATGTGGGACGCCACTTGCGTGGACACCCTCGCAGCCAGCAATGTTAGGAATGCAGCAAAAGGACGTCGACCGTCACATCGACGTCCTTAAAAAAATTTGGGATATATTATACATACAATCTAATATACATACAATTCTTACAAATACAACGATCTTCTTACAACGATCTATACAACGATCTAAACGACGATCTTACAACTATCTATACTACGTTTTAAAGAGATATCATACATTCCACCTTATAAAATTTGGGATCTATTATACATACAAGTTTATGGGAGGACGTAAGAAAGCAACTAAGACCGACACCAACTTTGGACAACTGCAAGTACAGTGCTCGATACACGACTGCAGCGTCTGGACAACAATCGCCTGCAACAAGAATAAGGCTAAAGAAGACTTTGTATGTGGTTTTTGTGCCAACAAACTAATCTGCAACCTTTCCAATAAGCACATATCAACATCCAACACGTCAACTCAAACTACCCCCGTCGTTTCTAATGTCCTTTCTCGACCCACCGACCCTGTCACCATATACATTTCCCATTCCATGTCATCTTCACTCCCCGACACCCCACGTCCCGTTCTTCCCGTCTCGTTTCCCAATAACTTGCATCCATCAATCAAAATCACCTCCACCAACCTCCACTATCCTTCAACTCATAACCTTTCCTCACATTGCTTGCCACCCTCTTTATTATTATCATTATCCTCGTTGTCTCCCGTCGTCAAACCAAATCCCTCCAAATCATCAACTGCCAGCTCTTCTATCGTGATCTCACCTACTCACGTCAGTCGTCCTCCTTTACGAAAGCGCTTCCTTCTCACGATCGTTGCGTCATTGTCACTAATATCACGCCTTCCAACTCCTTATCTCCACAAGCACGTCTCGACCACGATGCTTCCGCCTTCAGATCCATCCTCTCGTCTATTGTTCCTGTGAATAAACCATCCTTTTTCAAGGACATTTCTCCTGTCGCAGTCATCCGTCTAAACAAATCCTCTCAATCGAATCCTTCCCAGACACCTCTCCTAAAAATTGTTTTACTTTAGATAATACTTATGATAATACTTTAGGTAGAACTGTTTCCAAATTTTTTAAAGACAGATTTCTTGATTTAGTTTCTAACTGTATCGTCTTCCAAATTAATCCGACATATCTTTCGGCTTGACCGTTACCGCGCGGGTTGTAAGATGTACTTCTATTGTAGGCTATGCCCTGAGATGATAGAAAATCACGGAACTCACGAGATTGAAAACATGATCCTTAATCCGTGTGTATTCTACAAGGACTACCAAAAATACTTATGATTTGTCGTAGTGCAGTAATTACTGACAGGGATAAACAGTCTTTACAAGGAATCGCAAACGGAAAACGGGAGAATTCATCGACAACGCAAAGTAGATAACGGTTTCGAGCAACGGATTCAAGCGGACCTTTGAAATCTACACATAATCTCTCGAATGTATGAGTGGCGTTAGTAACGTGGCTAACGGTCGGTTTACAAAAGCGAGGTTTCAGTTCGGCACATATATGGCTCTATTAATAACTTACGTAACGTCTGATTTATCATATGGCAAGCGATGCTGTGTAACGAAATGCAACATTCTAGTAATGCCAGGATGACAAAAAGTATTGTGAATGTGTTCTAATTGGTTCAATGATCCAGTATGGGCATACATGTGCGTAACTCTTGACATACCGTTGGCTGCCTTATTTTCACTTCCCATACGATACTGAATTTCGTATTGATAAGGAGCTAATTCAAGTCGCCATCGAGCCACTTTATCATTTTTGATCTTGCTCGAATGAGCTCTACTAAACATGAAAGAAACAGAGCGTTGATCTGTTATGATAGTGAACGGTTTACCAAGTAAATAATGCTTCCAATATTGAATGCTATTTACAATGGCCTGGGCCTCTTTTTCAATGCTGGACTGATGTAACGCAGTTTTTGGTAGGGTTTGTGAAAAAAAACGCAATCGGCTTTGATGCTTGGCTCAGAACGGCACCTATCGACGAATATGATGCATCAGTCTCTACGGTCAAAGGAAGATCGTGAGTATACGCTGTTAGAGTTGCCTCGGAAATTTCATTCTTCAAGTCATCAATAGCTTTGTTAACATCACTTGAAGGCGGATATGTATCACAATCGAGCAAAGGTCTAATTTTTTGCGAAAACGAAGGTATCCATTTAGAATAATATACAAGGACACCCGTTAGACGCTGCGTAGATTTTCTATCTGTAGGAATCGGAAAATTGATAAGTGGCTTGACACGATTGGGATCCGGTTTAATAGTATCTTTCGATAGTTGATATCCCAAGAAATTCAACATGTTTTGGCGATATTTTGTTTTCTCCTTGGCTAGCGTGAGATTCACTCTCTTTGCAACTTCACAAAATTTTTGATACCGTTCATCGTGTTCCTCAAAGCTTTGCCCGCAAATAATTATGTCGTCTAAGTAGGCATAGACACCGGCTAATTTGTTATCCTTGATTAATTGGTTAATTATACGCTTAAAAACGCATACAGCGTTGGTTAGTCCAAAAAGGATTATGCGATACTGATATAAATTCCCATCTGCTTCAAAAGCAGTGTATGGACCATCTTAACTCAACAAAGGTATTTGGTAATAAGCTTGGGATAGGTTAACGGTTGTATATACCGAGTATGAAGCAATATCGGAGATCATGGAGTCGATTCTTGGAATAGGATATGCATCCAGTAACGTGTGACGATTGATAGTACATGAGTAATCTACGACCATTCTTGGCTTTCATCCGTTGTTTGCCACCACTAGAACTTGAGCTCTCCATTGTGATCTACTCTTTTCAATAATTCCTTGTTTGAGGGGTCTATCGATTTCTTGCCTGATAAATCGAGAATTTTCCGGTGTATGTCGACGTGATTTAGTACATATCGGACGTATTGTTTTGTCGATACCTGGGAATAACGTCAACGGCTTAATATCCATGACTGGAGCAGTTTGTAAAGATGCTAAAGATAAACCAGGGTTTGAACCAGCGAAATTGAAAGTAATATACCGATGAAGGAGAAAAAATTTATGTCCTAATATTACGGATGCGCATAAATTAGGCAACACGAGAAAGAGTGTATTCCTGTAAGTACGATCCAAAAATTTGAAAGTAATGTAGCAATGACAACGAACGAACACGGATTGGGATGATGACGCCATGTGGACTTGACGTTTGCACAGGTAAGTTTTTATTTGAAGGTCAGATACCACCGCATCATCAATAAAATTGTCTGAACTCCCCGTATCCAGAAGTGATTGAAACGATTTGTTATCTATCAAAACTTTCTGATACGTTTGACTTTGGTTGAATAGAGATGCGCAATATAGAGCAGCGGATGTTGACGGAGTATTCTTAAAACTACGAGAGCGACAAACGTTTGCAAAATGACCGCTTTTACCACATGAATGGCAAGTTGAATTCCGAGCTGGACAATTTAATCGAAGATGGTACGATCCACCACAAAATATACAACGTTTTTGACTTTGAGAGAAGCGTGTTAGTTTATTTGTTTTCAGTGCAGCGAGAGTATCAAATTGTTCATTATCTTCACATGATTTATCAACCAGACTGACCTGAGTAAATGCGAGACTTGATGTTTCTGCGGATGATATTGCGGCATGTTCTTGAGCTGCTTCGAGTGATTTGGCAATCGTCACTAGTTCGTCAAGATCAGTTACTCGAGATTCAAGGAGACGTTGTCTAATGTAACTATTGTGAAGTCCTTGAATAAAAGAATCTGTAATATGTGCATTACGATTTGAAGAAGAATCCACAGGTTGGAAATCGCATAGATTAGCGAAATCGCCAAGCATTCGGAGATACTGATCTAAAGTCATTGTCGGTTCTTGTCGGCAAGCATGAAGTTGGTAACGTGCGAATAGAATATTTACAGGCTTTATGAATGCTCTATTCAAGATATTTACAGCCTCTTCATATGAAGTACACGCTGTGATTAATCCAAATAATTTCGTCGAGATGAGATTGACAAGTAATGGTAGCTTAGATTCGTCATTGAGTCCTACTTGTAGAGCAATAAAACTGTCAAGGCGTCGCTTCCAGTGTATCCACTTCTCTTGAGAATTAGGACTGTCGATAGTTATATTTAATACTGAAGGTATCAATAGTTTCTCCATCTTGATGAACCAATATTATTGAATAAATTGTAATAAATAAGCAATGTTATAACGGCTTTATTCAATAATATCTATAAATAAATAAAGTTATACAAAAAGGTACAATCTGATCATTTCATATCATAACACGGGGATTCACGTGCTACTTCATACCTCCTCCAAAAAGTTAGCATCGCAATCCAACGTGGAAATGCTGTCAGCATTCTGGTGATGGCTCAAAGGGCAAGAACATGGTAGGCTAATGGTAGCAGCCAGTCTTGCTAAAAGAATAAAAGAATGAAATTTCTCTACGAAGAAGACAAACGTTCTCCTTAAGTCAATTTTATTAATTTAATGATTACTCGCTGCTGTTGGGTAGAGGAGTTAGGGGCCGAAACATGATAGCATAGCAGTTCCTCCTGATGACTAATTCTTATTATGATACAACGTCTGTTATTTATTAGCCAATTCATAAAAATGACGTTTATTTTAAATTTCAATTTTTTCTTTTAACTTGATTTAAATTGTAAAAAATCTTATAACAATTATTTATTTTATTATTTAATTATTAAATTTTGATTTAGCATTATTGTGTTTTGTTTATTTTATAATTATATTAAATACGTAGACTCAGTTACCTTATCTGATCTATTTCAAAAAAGGCTTTATTATTATTTTAATTGAGTATCATTAATAAATTTCTACATCCAAAAAGTGCAATGGATTTTCTCGGATTTTAAAGTATGAAACTGCATTATACCGAAATCTTAGTGCTACAATAGCGCTCACTATTGTAGCACTAATTATTACTGAATTTTCAGTATCAATACTGAAATTATTCAGTATTGATACAAACTATTTTTCTGCTTATTTTAAAAAATTTTTATATACTTTGTATTAGTCTTGAAGATATAATTAAATCAGCTAACTGAGTCTACGTATTTAATATAATTATAAACTAAACAAAACATAATAATGCTAAATCAAAATTTAATAATTAAATAATAAAATTAATAATTGTTTTTAGATTTTCTATAATTTAAATCAAGTTAAAATAAAAAATTTAAATTTAAAATAAACGTCATTTTAATGAATTGACTAATAAAACTAACTAATAAATAAACTAATAAATAAACAAACTAATAAATAAACTTCATAAAAATGAAGTTTATTTTATATAGTGCTACAATAGCGCTCACTATTGTGGCACTTAGGATGGAATAATAAGTAATTGGGGACGACGAATCGCAAAGTTTTGTAGACGACCACAAGACAAATCATTTCAAATCATTAGTGATATCATTTGCTGTCACTTGAATACCGAAAGCACATACTAAGAAAAGAGAAATAATAAATCGGAGTGAATATAAAAGTAAGAAGGTTATTTGTAGAGTCATGTATAATCCAGCAATTGGAGTAAAAAAAGTAAAGGCATGGATAGAATACCTCAAAAGGCATATATTAGAAATACAATAAAATTAAAAACTGCTTAGTGAGTAATAACATACTACCTGCATAATAAAGCAAGCATAAAAATAATAAAGCAAGTTTTTAATTATCAAAGAATGTTAATAGCTTAATCATAAAAAAATGCCAATACGATAATTATGGTGGTCTATCTGATCACTTAGAATCAAAGCATTCCTGTATCCAATATTATTTGAAACATTATCCTCAATATTGTTTTAGAAACAGCAAAATAATCAAATTAAATAAAAAAAGCTTACAAAATAATACATTTTTAATTTATCACAAAATCATTTAACCTTTCCACTGGATGACGGAAAGGTTGATAATTCTATTATCGTTTCCATAACGTTAAAGAATCCATATTATATATAACAAAAGAATATTCAAGCCTATAAGAATGTGTAAATAAATATTTACAAGTAAATATTCATCAACAATAAAAGTATTTTATCTAAATGATCCTTGATAAGTGGAGCTTAAAAAGTTATGGATTCAATATCTCTTTTAAATAGAAAATTAAGGGTTATAAATTATGGGTTTATTAATGGCAATCGGTAATCATGTGTTATATTTATGAAAAATAAGATTTCACACAACCCAAATTTTGTATGCACGATGTTAATGGTTTGATATCTATAAACTAAGTGTATAAGTATTGTGTTCTAATTATCGCACCTAGCAATCAAATTTGTTGAAAACATAATTAATGCTGATTACGTTCGATTAATTTGCTATTTCAGTAATTGTTTTCGCTTTGTACAGTACGGAGCTTATTTCCTTTTATAAAGCCTAATTAGAGCATTATTTTACTTTAGATAATAAATAATATACTTTGTATTAGAATAAGATACTATATAATCAAATTTCATCAGTGGAAATATATCATCAACATGTATTTGTCCCCGCTGCTATGTTGGGTAGAGGAGTTAGGGGCCGAAACCTGATAGCATAGCAGTTCCTTCTGATGACCTCTAATTCTTATTCTGATACAACGTCTGTTATTTATTAGTCAATTCATAAAAATGACGTTTATTTTAAATTTTTTTAACTTGATTTAAATTATAGAAAATCTAAAAACAATTATTAATTTTATTATTGAATTATTAAATTTTGATTTAGCATTATTATGTTTTGTTTATTTTATAATTATATTAAATACGAAGACTCAGCTGATTTGATTTGTTCTACTGACATGTTATTATTGACCTGTGGACTTTGTTTTCCCGGTAATATGACCTCTGTCAGAAATACTGAAACTATGTGTTATTGGTTACGACTTTACTATTATTTTTTCTTATTTTCAAACAAGTTAGATGAATTTTAAAATTTTTTATAATTTAAATAAAGTTAAAATAAAAAAAATACAATAAAGTCAACGACTTGTTTAATCAACTACAAATTTGCCTTGTGGCTTGTCCGGCTTTGAAGGGATAACCCATTCTTTCAGCGGACCATCGCCATCGAATGAATCTTTGAAATAGACCAGCCCACTCGTCAAATCCGGACGTCCAATTGAAGTAGGGAAGCCAAAGCTCGCCGGAGAGTTTGATGAATTATTAATTTTTAAAAAAGGGAGAAGTTTGCACCCCAAGGTGTTAACACTTTAAAATGTAAACTGTTTCACGTGATTGCGTATACGAGGTCAGGTAATGTCCAATAGCTAGGTCGCGTAGCGCGTGGAGTGAATGTGGTAGATCTTTATAGATCTTGTTCCAGCCTGCAACCGCCTTAAGCAGGGCAGCCCCCTGTCAGATGCTGCTGGATGACCCGTTGTAAGTTTAGTCTGAGTCAACTAAACTAGGTGGCGACACCGAAAAAGCAACGTTAAAAATTATGACTTAAAAGTTACATGTACTCAACCAGATTGGAAAAATACGTAAGTATTATGATTTTATTTTTAAATCTTTTGAATGTAACAGAAAAAATTTTATAGTTTGTGATGTTATAAATAATAATAGTATTGTAAGACAATACTTTTTTATCTCAAAAAAATTTGATATTAGAGATACAATTGAATGGGTTGCCCGCAAATGAGCCCCTTATTATTACTTAGATAAAATTTCATAAAAAGTAGGGGATCATTGGGCTTCGAAATCAAGATTGCATAAGACTTTCCCTGACGCATGCTGAATTCCCCTGCTGAATTGCAGCACTTATGCGCTGTAGGAAATGGGATTTTGCCTAGGCGTCGTTTGTAGCTAGCCTCAGATGCTTCCCAATTAGTTCAAAAAGGGCGGTGGCTTTACATACTAAGGCGCCGATTGACTCGACAGCTACTGGGACGAAGCAGCAATATGAAGGCTCCAAACATGTATATTTGATCCGTTTCCTGCGTTTGGCTTCCGTGGCCAGAGCTCCAGCACCTGCTGCAGAACAATATACGTGAGACGAAGCTAGGGTGTTCACGCAAGTATGGTCCCATACTAGTAGACGTCCACAGTCCCATGGTACTAAGGTGGCCCCATCTGGTCTCTTACCGTCAGTTCGGGACATACCACAGGGCTCCAAGGAGCAGGGGTAACCCGCTGCTGATAAAGCTGCCTTTATTATTCCATTCACTTGGGCATGTCGGAAGTGGCGGCCGATAGACCTTTTGCAGTCTAACCCATGCCGGCCTAGTCTATCTACAATTGCGCCGCACTTACAAGTATGTAAGGCACAGAGCGGCAATCAAACGAAGGCCAATTGAAATGTGAGTCCCCTCGTCGTTTAATCTTGTTCCGGTTTCCGCGTTTGGTATTGCATGTAGGAATGATCCTGCAGCTGGTGCGGCCGCGGCCAGCAATCGTGCTCTTTCTGTTATGTTTGGGGCAGAGTCTGATAGCTGCTTGAATATTAGCTTTTGAATCGGGGCACTCCAAGATTTCTGACGCTCTGGATTATCAGGATGATCCGATCCGAGTATCAATAACCACCTCGACCTTCCCAGCTCGAATTCGGGGTCTGTATGCGAGAAGACGGGGTAGCGTGCCAACAGTCGCTCGACCAACCCCTGTGTTGTGGATACCGATGACAAGAATGCTGGAAGGGCAGTATTGACGGCTGACGCAATCCCTAGACCACCTATGGCGATCGGAATAGTCGCCTGTGTCCAGGCTTGTTCGTCAATGCTAACATTTAACAGTGACTCCAGAGAAGATCGATGGACTGCGTCAAAACTTAAAAGGCCTGCATGTAAAAAAGGCCGGTGATGAACGAAGCAAATACGATAACTTCGTCCCACCCACGCAGTGCCGCAACAAATAAAGACTGCCATGTCTTGCGAGGAATAAAAGTCGAGTACTCATCTTTGTTAAGCTAGAAGTCGCTTTGTCTAATAATCCATCGATATTGGCCAAATCGCTAGCAGAAGAATCCAGCAAAGTAGAACGTTCGACTAACACTCGTTTTGATCCTGGTAGTGACAGCAAAATGGAATTAGCCACATTCTGGTTATTAGTAATGACCTCATATTTATCTTCATTCAAAACAAGTACTAGCTAAAGTCCTCCTTCGCGAATACGACGAATGCCATCATTGAGAGTGGATACATCCACGGATAAGGTGGCGTCGTCTAAGTACTATATATTTAGTAAGCTATGTAATGTCTTACTTAGCCCTATAACCGCCAAAGAAAATAGCATTGTTCCAAGAGGGTCCCCTTGCTGCACTCCCTCCTGTGAAAGTAGGATATTCGGGCCATGAAATAACCAAGAAGTTTTGTTATAACTTGATTGCACAAAGCGGGAAATGGCTGGGATATAACGGTACGCAGCAGCGAGTAACGATGATTGTTTGATGCAATTAAAAGTATTTCGAAAATCCAGCTTAAGCAGAGCGTTCTGTCCGTGCATTAGTCTAAGATGGGCTCTGTAAGCATGTACAGCGCTTCAGCACCTGACGGCACTACGACACCAACTTGAAAGGGAGACAGGACAGCAACTGTCTCACCAGTAGCCCGACGACATGCTATTTTGGCCACCATTCTGCGTAAGGTGTTACAAATGACTATTGGGCGAAGTCCGCCATCGGTTTTTTTGAGCGCAATCAACTTAGCTCCAAAGAAAATTGATCTAAAGCAGAGTGGGACGCCGCCGTTTAGGAACATGGACGAGAAATTAGACAAAGCCGTTAGAAGATCTTGTCCAGCAGTGGCACATCCCGGTCCGGTAAGATCCTTCAAATGGATCGGGCTCAGACCATCGGGTTTTCATGATGCATGTTTAGCAAAGGAGCTTATTGATTTTATAATCTCCTCCGATACTACTTGTGGCAGCGTGTTAATGTATCCTGTGAAATGGGCAAAGACGAATCATTACTGGCTGAGCAAAGACTGGGTGGGTGCAAATGCTGTAAAATAAGAGAGGTCTCTTCATCGTAAGAGGCGAAAGTATCCTCGCACATTGCTAGTCTCATGGCGCCGTGTGCATCCCCGAGCTCAATTTTTTCGGAAATCTTGCGGCACAATTCTTCTGGTTCGGGTCGCTTACGCGAACGTTTTTCCATACGACTCAGTGGCTGTCGGTGTAAACCCAAATCAATCATGCTATCCCGTGCTGGCGGAAAACGACTACATGATTCCTTTATCCAGCTGACAAGAGAAACTTCACGAGAGGGAGGCAAACAGAGACAATAGCGGGGGAAACTTAACAAATTCTTCCAGTTAATTAATTCAGAAGGAGAGATTGTGGCGGCACGCAAAAGGGAGCAAAGTTTCATTGCCACGGTGCAGCGCGCTGTCTTAGGAATTCGTCTAACAGCGCGAAATCCAGATCGAAACTGCTCCTTGACGTCTGAAACGAGGTCTTCAACTGTAGGCGGCAAAGGTATCGGGTCCTGGAGAAACGCTGCTGAATCTGCTGATTTTGGGAGCAATCCGGATCCAGGGCAGCTACTCTTCTTCCGTGCTTCCACAACACACCGGCCAACGTTATACGGAAGGATCGGAAGCACACGCAGCATTCGCCAAATTGTTGTCTACTAATGTGTTCTTGAGAAGTATTATTAACTAAAGGAACGAATGGCGATTTGACTTCGGCATATCTGTTTATATCTGTATTCATGGATACTGAAGTCTCCCGTATGTGTTGATTGGATGATCGAGCGTTCGGCTGTTCGATCATTCGACGCGTCCCGGCAGTTTCAAATAAATTCGATATTTCGTCGTCGTCCTCGCCTCCATCCAATTCACAGCAACTATTTCTTTGAATCATTGTGGTAGTAAGTAGTCGACAATTGAAGGCGCTAGATCGATCGCTCGATTGATCGCTTAATTAATCGCCAAGGGGCAACAAGAACTTTTTGTATATATATTATTATTTCCTTAATAGAAGCACGAGAGCGTAGCGAGCGCGTCTATAAGACGTAGGACGTCTGCCAGTCGTAAGACGTCTGCAAGTCCAAAATCGTTTGCAAGACGTTAAACTTTTACAAGTCGTTAGTCGTTTGCAAGTTGTAAGTCGTTGTATTTACTTTAGATTGTAAAAATTTTTATAACCAAGACTTTTCTTTTAACGTATTGTAAGTAATACGACAAAAACAAATTTTTCATTAAATATTTATAATAATTGTAACTGCAATACCGCAGGTGTAGTGTATCTAATACAATGTACATGTGGATTGCAATATATTGAAAAAACATAACAAATGTTTAACTAGGTTTTGGCAACACAAATATAAAACACAGCATAATAGTCAAACTATATTTCATAAACATATGAGATTAATAGGACATGATATTAAAAACTGTAAATTATTTATTTTAGAACATATTATCGAAGAAAACATTTCAATATTAAATCAAAAACTATTAGAAAAAGAAGATTTTTGGATTAAAACGCTTAATTCCATGTACCCATTAGGATTGAATGACGTGGTACCAGGAATTGGCAGAAGTAGTATAATACATAATAAACAACTATATTATAATAATCCGGTTAAACGCAAACCAAGAAGTCATGGTGATAAAAGGAATAGGAAAAATAGAGTTAAAAATATTAAAAAAGATATGTATATAAATGAACAATTAGAAATATTAAAACAACTTTTAAGTGATAATAAGCTAAAAGATCTTTATGTAAATATAAGAAGTTTTTCTAAAGATATCATATGTTGAATAAATCAAAAATTAATTAACGACTATGATAGGCTAAGTTGTATAATAGACAGTTATTGTAATACAAAATACTATAATCGTACAATAAATGTAAATAATAACAATAGAAAATATACATTAACTTCATTAATAAATGTATAGATAACATAAATATAGCCGGACATTAAAATAATTCTAAAAGTAAAGAAATAATAGGGTCAGATTTAAGTAAATATATTCCTAAAATAAGGTATAAACTCCTACTACCGTTAGGACGAAAAATTTGTAATTATAATAAAGAATTAAAATCAATATGTAACGATAATATTAGAAACATAATGGAAACAAAATGCAATTGTAAAAGTCTTAGAATAAGATACTAGATATTTATTTCAGAGGAAATACATCATTAGCATGTATTTGGCCCTGCTGCTATGTTGGGTAGAGGAGTTAGGGGCCGAAACCTGATAGCATAGCAGTTCCTCCTGATGACCTCTAATTCTTATTCTGATACAACGTCTGTTATTTATTAGTCAATTCATAAAAATGACGTTTATTTTAATTTTTTAACTTGATTTTAATTATAGAAAATCTAAAAACAATTATTAATTTTATTATTTAATTATTAAATTTTGATTTAGCATTATTATGTTTTGTTTATTTTATAATTATATTAAATACGTAGACTCAGTTAGCTGATTTAATTTGATAAAATAAATGAACATATATGTACTCATAATCTAGAATTAATTGAAAATTGTGAATTAAGAAAGCTGCTATCAAAAGGGTATAAATATTTTTTTTAATATACCAGTTTTTATTATAATATCCTTAAATTTGTTTGCTTTTTGATCAGTCATTGATGTAAATCTTAGACGCTTGCCCATCTTTTACTATGTTTGATAATACTGTGCTTGTTTGTTTATTCTAAGCCTTGTAGCACGTATACAAACCGATGCACTAACTGCAATGGCGACACTGATTTTTGATTTCAGCCTAGAAATACATTCGCTGTATGCAAGCTTATTACGATCCGCAGATTTGGCTGCTATCCATTTTAGTATTTTATCTGTCTCAGGTCCAATACCACCTGACCTAGAAAATATAAGAGGAAAGAAAGTACCTCTTTCTATATCTGCAATTCGTTCACCGTACTTTGCATATTTCCGCTGTTGATGGTATATATGGCATTCGAGAGGAGTTTTGCAAGAGTATGTAGGTGCCAAAGAGCTGTAAATACATATGTCCAAAAAGGATCGCACCATATTTCCTCCGAAAATTCCTCTACAAGCTATATCAGACCGCGCTTGATCATCAGAGCAGGTTGTTGGCTTATTAAATACGTAGTTGTTTGGTATAGATCGTAAACATGGCTCAATTTGCACGTCACAGCATACCCCTACAAGTTCCTTAGCTACAATGTCTCTCATTAAGTTATGTCTGATAATAGTCATGGAACCAGTATGACATGACAATGCATGAGAAGTTGTAAAGTAAGAACCACAAGCACATTTTGGTGATGTTTCGCCCTCTTTTAGATTGTATCTTGCGCATATTGCTTCTTGGAACTCTTGTGAATTTAGCCTCGTATGTCTCATTCGGGTTGGTTTGGTACATAGCCACGAAGATGCTCCCTTGTCCGAAGCAAACTTTATTGAATTTTGTAGATCTAATCTTAATTCCATGCGAATGGCTTCACTTTCTAATGATGCAATGACCATCTTTTCTTGTTTAATCAACTTTGCTGCTTGATTTTGAGAGGTTATAAGCTGATCTCCCACTTCTTCTAGTAACAGTGGCATGCACATTTTTCGGGATCGAACATATTCTTGTTTGGCAACCTCCATCGGGTTTAAAATCCCCAAACCACCATATTTCGTCGGCATCATATAAATCTGTTCCAGCTCATTGTTTTCATCGTTTTGACCTATAATCTTTGGAATCAATTTCTTTGTAATCAAGTCTTTCAACGGCTTAAACCAAATAGGTTTAGTTGGACATGTGCGCATAAGGTATGTCCACTTATGTTGCAGTGCACATCTTAAAACAAAGTATGCCACCTGGGCATCAATATCTGCAATTTCTAATAAATTTTCTACCATTTTAAGCCAGGTTGCAATCTTTGATTTTACAATATTTTCAATGAACTCGTCAGCCCCACAAGGCGATCCAAGTGCGACGATTCCTTGGAAGGTTATTTCTATTTTAGTGTTGTTAAACAAAATCTTCGTAGTTTCTCCGTCGTTGGGATGAACCAATAATTTGCATTTTGTTTCGTTTATATGAAAACCATATTTTTCTCCTATCTGATTAAGTCTTTGCCAAACTTTATGTAATTGATCAACTGGCCCTACACAGCATGCGTCGTCGGCATACCATCTATGTACGACATTATTCGAACATTTTTGAAGTTCATTGATTAACGGAATTGAAGCCGCTGCAAATGCCGCCATTGCGAGCGGATCACCTTGTGTAAAACCTTCTCTCGAATTTATTGCCTCGTCCTTAATACATAATATTGGGGAATTTTGATAGCAGTTCGTAAGTGCAGTATATAAAGACGGGCATGTAAATTTAATGTTTTTCAACGCAAGCTGTCGGTTGACTAGATTAAAGGCATTCGTTGCGTCAATCTGAAGTATACCATAATCATCATTTTGTTCAAATAATTCCCTTATTGAGTGTACTGCAGCCTCAGCACCACAACGCTGACCAGCACATAATTGTACACTTCCAGCCACTTTCTGTAAATCAGTCGAAATTACGGTAAGGATAGTCTTTGAAATTATTCTACGGCTAACTTCACCTATGCCAATTGGCCTAACTCCTGGATTTTTATCGAGCGGTATTAATCTACTTGCCATTAACGCTTCAGCATTCAGTGAACTGATCTTATTAGATGCTATTTTAATGGATAATTCTGCTAACGCATTAGAAAGTCTCATTGACTCATCCCCATAATTATGTAAAATATCGTACCAATCTTCAGCATCCAAACCTGAAGGTCCACAACTTCCATGAGTTTTCTTTGATGCTTGCCTAATGTGATTATAATCAATTTCAAGAAATACGCTACTATGATGGTCTTGGCAGCCTGGTAATCGATGTTTAAGTATAACTTCTGGATTTGCAGGTGCACCTTGAGGATGGAGAAGTAATAACTTATCTCTTACCTTTATATCTAGTACAAAATCATCAATGTCGTGCACTCCAGACGTCACTCCATCCGCAGCAAGTAATCTCATCGCACTAGAAACCTTACCGCATAGTACTAATTTTATAAATTTTTTATACCATATATTGTTTTCACTCTGTTCAACTGTTCGACCTTTCAATCTTCTGTTAGCCATACGATGTTGCATTACACGGCATTCGTGCACAAGGCTAGTGAGATCATTATTCGCCCATAGGTTCAATCTGCGCTCGAGAGTTTTTCTTATAATACTTATTTTTTTGATGTCTACTCTCTGTCTAAGTAATTGGCTAAATATTGTTGCAGTCATTAATGCACAATTTGAGTCATCACCCGAAGTTGCAGCATCAGCGTATAAATTCGCCATAATCGATACAAATTGTTTGCTAGCATTGCATCTTGGTAGATGAAATATATTCGGGACCCAGCTTATACATTCTTTAAATAATTTCATTATACTATCATTATCTTTAAAACTATCAGGTGTTGACGTGAAGGACTGATTGCATTTTGGTTCGACACATTCCAAGGAATCAACCAAATTCAAAGATGTTCTTTCGAATGGTTCAACATTACTTTTTTTGTTAGAACAATTATAAGCTGCACAGTTAAAACATGTACGTCCGGCTTTACGACACTTGCAATTTTTACATTTCGCCGCTTGCCCATTGCATGTACAACACTTTATTTCTTCCGAAGGTTTTCCACGTGGCATTTTTCAATTGTGTATATTAATTGTATTTACTTTAGATTTGTCAGATCCCTTGTATCTCGGGATGACTGTGTAAGTAGTTATAACACAGCCCAAAGTTTTTGTATTTTGATAGTATTGTATGTTATTTTTCAAAGGGTATAAATATAGAATAAATAATAACAACGACAAAAATAAAATTTACAATTCGTTATATAATAACTTACATGATTACTTAAGTAAGCTGATTAATAGTGAAAGCTCGAGTATATCAAAGATAAACATATGGAAAGATTATATATTTGATAAAATTAAAAATAAAATGAAAATAAGAAACAATTTCAAAAGAAAAGATAAAATTAATAAAGATATGTATAACTATATAACGGATAAAAAGGATATATCCTTTATATAAAGAATACTATATTAAAGGATAACTATATAATAACAACTATTGATAAAGCTAGTAATAACTATGTCTTCATATGCAAAAAGCTTTATTATTATATACTAATGAAAAAGGTTAATTCTAATGATTTAAACGTAAATCCAACATATGAAGGTAGTGAGTCTATTTTTGAAACAATTATCACAAGTCACTGTTCTATAATAGATAAAAAAGGGATAAATGTTGAATCAGATAATAAAACTATACCTATATTATATTGGAATCCAAAATAACATAAAAATCCAATAAAACCTAGGTTCATATGTAGTGCGTTTAAATGTACATTAAAACCACTTTCTGTCTATATGAATAAATACTTAAAGTAATTAAAGAACACTTGAAAAAATATTGCAAGCTAATCGAAATTAATACTGGTATAAAACACTATTTCAGTATTAATTCTATAAACGAATTTTTAGAACAGATAAAAGGAATAAATTTTCAAAATATATATACATACGATTTTAGTACGCTTTATACAAATCTAGATTTAGTAGATATTAAAGAAGCGTTAGTAAAATTAATTTAAACTTATAGTCAGAAAAAATATACACATATACGTTATAATAATTAAAACGCATATCTAACAAAAATTAAACTATTAAGTAAATATAAATATATGGGTAAAATTGAATTAATAGAATCCTTAAATATTTTGATAAATCAAATTTATTTAAAAGTGGGGACATCTATATTTAAACAAGTAAAAGGTGTTCCAATGGGTGGTAATAGTAGCCCAATTATAGCTGGTTTATTTTTTAAGCTTTATAGAATATGAATTTATTCATAACTGTGTAAAATCTAAATCTAAACTATATAAATATATGAAATATTTGTTTCGATACATTAATGATGTATGTGTATTTAATTCTAATAATTTTTATTCAATTAGTGAACAAATTTATCCAGAAAGCCTTATTCTTAACAAAACCAATATTGATGATAAAGAAGGTGTATATCTAGATATGAACATTAAATTAACATCAACTAAGACCACTATTGATTTATATCGTAAAGATGACATTTAAATTTACAACTAACATATTTTTGCATGAGCATTCATGCATACCATATCATATAAAATATAATACATTAAATAATGAAATTTTAAGAATTGCAACAATATGTAATGATATTGGCTTTCTTCAAAATCATTTTAATAATTTAATAGATACATATTTTAAACTAGGTTACTATAAAAATAACATCAAGCAGAAAATAGTAAAATATATAAATCAACACAATAATATAAAGAATAAATTTAAACTCTTAAGTGGCAAATTTTTATGGATGGATAATAAATAATATACTTTGTATTAGAATAAGATACTAGATAGTTTTATCAGAGGAAATACATCATTAGCATGTATTTGGCCTCGCTGCTATGTTGGGTAGAGGAGTTAGGGGCCGAATGTTTCTTGTAAATTTAAATATGTCATCGTTACGATATAAATTAACAGTAGTTTTAGTTAATGTTAATTTAATGTTCATATCTAGATATACACCTTCTTTATCATTAATATTGGTTTTGTTAAGAATAAGGCTTTCTGGATAAATGTGCTCACTAATTGAATAAAAATTATTAGAATTAAATACACATATATCATCAATGTATCGAAACATATATTTCATATATTTATATTGTTTGGATTTAGTTTTTACACAGTTATGAACAAATTCATATTCTATAAAGCTTAAAAACAAGTCAGCTATAATTGGGCTACTATTACCACCCATTGGAACACCTTTTACTTGTCTAAATATAGATGTCCCTACTTTTAAATAATTTTGATTTATCAAAATATTTAAGGATTCTATTAATTCAATTTTATCCATATATTTATATTTATTTGATGGTTTAATTTTTGTTAGATTGGCGTTATAATTATTATAACATATATCTTTTTCAGAATATAAGTTTAATTAATTTTACTAACGCTTCTTTAATATCTACTAAATCTAGATTTGTATAAAGAGTACTAAAATCGTATGTATTTATATTTTGAAAATTTATTCCTTTTGTCTGTTCTAAAAATTCTTTTGTAGAATTAATACTGAAATAGTGTTTTATATCAGTATTAATTTCGATTACCTTACAGTATCATGTCAGATTTTACTATTTATTTTATTAATAGCGGTAATTGGTGACATGATTTAATTTTATTAAAATTTTCTTTAATTTAAATTATAATTATTTTCTGCAATAAATATAGCGTTTATTTGAATTATTATAATATTTAATATAATTATATAATTTTTAATTATTATAATATTAATAATAATATAATAATATTATAATTTTATAATAAAATTTCATTGTTTCAAAGCTGCATTGATAATGAAAATAAAAATGTAAAAATGCGTAAAACAAAATCATAAGTTTACATTCGCGAATATTTGTCAACCAATATGTTTAAACAACAAACTGAATTACATTCGGGTTAAATAACAGCGAGATTATGGAAGGAAATAAATCGAACTGGAACCTCAAATTTCTTCTCAAAATGTCAGCACATGTACGACAAATATACTCAGAGAGGTGTTGAGATTTACTCCACCTCCGGGCTGAACGATTCCGAGTTTCCAAATTTTTTACACTGCTTTGTTATTTGGATGTATTGCGTGTCGTGAAATATTATTTTCGTGCTTAGTTGCTTTATATAATTATATATTTACCATTAGATTTTGATAAATAACAGATATTTCAACTTATTTTCATAAGTTGAAAATATTTTCAACTTATACGACAAATATACTCAGAGAGGTGTTGAGATTTACTCCACCTCCGGGCTGAACGATTCCGAGTTTCCGAATTTTTTACACTGCTTTGTTATTTGGATGAATTGTGTACTCCCTGTACTTATATTATATTGTGATTTCGGATCAGTTGAAGAGGACTGCTTGTCAGCCGAAATATTGGTTTAAAAAACAATTTGTATTTTTTCTTGGGGATGACTCGCAATATAAAGATTGTTTTATTTGTTAATTTGAATCAGTACGTTTTGAGACTCATTAAAATGCAATGGTATTTGTTAATTACTGCAAGTCAATTATAAATAAGCCGTTAAGCGAGAAAGATATACCAAAAATAGAATAACCTTTTAGTTAATTGGTCAGTATGAATTAAAGACATCTTCTATTCATATTCTGCAAGACTATAATATGAATTAGATGAGTCATATGTATACGTGCTCTGACTAAAATGATTGTAATGCGTTACCCAGTCGAATTGACATTTAAGAACATTAAGTCATAAACAAATCGATTATGACTTTTTTAGAAAATTTTTCCTTTTAAACAGACTTTGTCACCAGAGAGCTATTTGCTTTTAATTAATATGTTTGTGCTATCACAACATCGTGCTAACTTAATGTTGTATATATATGTTAGCGTTAATGTGTTTTACAAAATGTTATTTTAAAAAGCTTTATATGAAAATAGCTGAATGTATTTGCTCCTGTCATTTCCGGAATTCCCCAAAATCTAATGTTCTAAATAGTTTGCCAATTAAAAATAAGCCAGACTTAATCCCTCATTTCTTCTATCTACAATGATGATTTGTAACAGATAATAGTGTTTCCTGAAACGCTTGTTATCTACTTCATTGTAGCCTTCGATTTTTTACGCACCATTTACGTTTCCTCTTTATTCATCCCTGTTTAGTCAGAAAATAAATGAGCTAACATGAATATATATTTGTTTGTCAGTTCTTAAACACTAAATTTATATTTAAACGATTTGCAACGGAAGTTATATAAAGCGTAAAAAAAATAGAAATCGACAACGCTAAAAATGTCATCCTCCAATAAAATATGTGAACTATGCAAGACGAAAATAGAGGGCGGTCAAACTTTGACCGAAACAGATAAAAAATATTTTCACAGAGAATGTTTCGTTTGCGACGAATGCAAAAAGCCTATCGAAGGCAAGTTCTTTACTGCAACAAAACATGAGATTTCCGTCAATGTATGCCAAGATTGTCGAATGAAGGAAATGCCGAGCCGAAATTGTTCGACTTGCGGAAGATCAGTTAGCGTTGAAGACAGTATTGTATATGACAATAAGATTTTTCATCGGAAATGTTTTGTTTGTATGACTTGTAACAAACCGATTGAAAGCAAAATGCCATTTAAACTATGTGTTCTTAATAAAGATGGATTGTGCAAGCCAGAATGTAAAGATTGTGCGGAGAAAAGTTTCAATCACGTGTGCTATCGATGCAATAAGAAACTACCAGTTGAAGGTCAATACATACACAGCGATGAAAAATATTGGCATGTAGACTGTTTTTGCTGCTCAAAGTGCCATAAGAAGATAGTTGATGGGAAATTTAGGGAAATTGACGACAAGGGTACGATACAATGTACAGCTTGTAGCTCGTAATACAACAGTAAATAATACAACAGTATTATTAAAACGTAATACAACAGCTTGCAGTGAATTGACAGTGCTTATGTTTCGTAGTATCTTAAATCATTTTTTAACTACTTATATTATTGAAAGCTATTGCGTGTCGTGAAATATTATTTTCGTGCTTAGTTGCTTTATATAATTATATATTTACCGTTAGATTTTGATAAATAACAGATATTTCAACTTATTCTAAACAAATTGTTGATAACGGACTCTTATCATTTGAAAGCTTTTGAGCTTTAAGCATCGTAATTATATATAATAAAACTGTCAATTAAATAACTCATTATAATTATTTATTAATAATTAGCATTATTTAAATGCTAATTTAATAGAATAAAATATAAAAGAGAATGTTAATTTAAATATATATGTAAAATGTTCGGATGTTGTACAGCTTTGTGATCCAATCCTAAACGTGTGTCTGCAAACTAGTGTACGAATAGTGTCACGAACCAATTGCAACACGATCTAACCACTAACAACATCATGCGCCGACATTAGTACTCAGTGAATTATCAGGGAGCAGGCATTGAGCGACATCATTTTAACGTGCTGGAATACTTGATGCAAACACACGTTTAAAATTGAAGCACAGAGCAGTATAATATCCTTACATTTTACAAATTAAATGATCTGAAATGGATCTATTTAAATTAATATTACTAATGGTGACGTTTTAAATGCGAAAGAATCTACTTTACTTTTTGTAAAGTAGATTTTGTAAAGTAAATGCGAAATAATCTACTTTACTTTTCGGGTCAGGGAAGCCTAACCCGGAATGCGCCTACCACAGACGCCTATCCCCAATATGTGGTTTCGGCCTTACTCTACTCCTCATTACAAGGGAATCTAATCAGTGTAACCTTGCACTATACATCTTCGATATTGTTATATGTAATATTATAAAACTAAATTAATATTATTAATTAAAATTTAAATGTTTAATACTTTAATATTTAACTAATTAAAATTATTTAAATGCTAATTAACATCTGAAATATTTTAATCGACTTTTAATAACATTTTTAACATTTAATGATTTTTAAAACAGTTTGTTAAAGAACAAGTATATTTTAATTCGATAAAGTCAACCAATAAGACGATTTTTATATTTCTAAAACTATAGAATTAATTTTGCATTTTATTTCTAAAACTATCATAGGCACTAACTGAAATCATTTCCTACAAGTTGAAATTAATTATTTTCTATACCTTTCTCTTTTCTGCATATTTCCGGAGTATTATAATAACTTCTTCTCGGAAAAACGTTATCTTTAAATCTGCCGATAATGTTACCCGCCGGAGAATATCTAGCAACCATAAAGAATATAATTGTAAACCATCTTTTATTACCAATGTAATTTGTACGTTGTATTCCTGACATACCAAAGCCAACTTTTTTACTTGACTTCCAAATAAGCTGTGTAAAATGTAGAATTTGCTTCCTGGTCTTATGCTCCTTTTCGGAATCGTAGTGAATTGATTGACAGTACCATCCATGACAGGCCTTAGCACTGTCGTTGAGAAGATGCTTGTAAATCGCATGTACAACATCGTTAGTATCTATGCGGATTTTGCATAGATTTTCCCCGGTAAATTTAGATAAAAGCGAGTCATGTTTAAAGATATTAGTTCGTGCTAAGACGTCGGCGAATTTGAATGCTTCACGGGTGAGTTTTGGATCATGTCTAAGTTTCGGACTACCGTGTAAATATCTATATTTATTATGACATTTTATCATAGACTCTACATATAATAGCAAGTATTTCGGTTCAATCGATATTTGCTCATAAATTCCATAACTTGGTTGACCAGTAGGTAATGACGATAATGCTATGTGGAGGACACTACACAGAATTAAGATTTCTAAAATAAATAATATAACCGACCTCATCTTAAGTTTACAAACTCAAGAACAAAAAATAAAAGACTGCTTTTTGGCCCTGTTGAATAATTTGACAATGATTTATTACCAATTTCAAAATTGGATGGTTGTAAAACCTATGAAACTAGCAGTCATTAGATGTTAATTTATGCTATTAAATGTTATAAAACTAACAGTTATTAGTTATTTTTATTTTCTATATATTAAATGGAAATTGACTCTTTAATGGAAATCACGCTTCCGAAATTTTATACGTATATATTAATAAAAAATAAATAATGTTCATAAAGATCATTTAAGATTTAAGTTTGAAGAGTTTACTATAAAATTGGCAAATGAAGTTGCAATAAGTTTAAAAAAGTCAAAGAAGCATGTGTCTCAACATTAACAAATTATATGGCACCAGATGATGATAAATAATTTGACTTCTGAAAGCTTTGACTACGGTCGAAAGTCTATAATGTAATCTTAAAGTATTAGGTTTAAACTGTTTAACCAAAAATTAATCGAATATAAGCTAGTGATAACTTTTCTTAATATGAAAAAGCTTTATTAGAATAAACTGATGAAATAAATTAATTAATGATTTAAATATAAACACAGCATATGAACGTAGTGAGTTGAGTTTTGAAACAATTATTACAAGTCACTGTTCTATAATGGATAAAAAGGGTATAAAGGTTAAATCAGATAATAAAACTATACCTATATTATATTGGAATCCAAAATTACATAAAAATCCAATAAAACCTAGCTTCATATGAAGTGCGTTAAAATGTACATTAAAACCACTTTCTGTTTATATGAATAAAATACTTAAAGTAACTAAAGCACACTTCAAAAAATATTGTAAAGTAATCGAAATTAATACTGGTATAAAACACTATTTCAGTATTAATTCTACAAAAGAATTTTTAGAACAGACAAAAGGAATAAATTTTCAAAATATAAATACATACGATTTTAGTACTCTTTACACAAATCTAGATTTAGCAGATATTAGAGAAGCGTTAGTAAAATTAATTAATCTTATATTCGGAAAAAGATATACATATATATGTTATAATAATTATAACGCCTATCTAACAAAAATTAAACCATCAAATAAATATAAATATATGGATAAAATTGAATTAATAGAATCCTTAAATATTTTGATAAATCAAAATTATTTAAAAGTAGAGACATCTATATTTAGACAAGTAAAAGGTGTTCCAATGGGTGGTAATAGTAGCCCAATTATAGCTGACTTGTTTTTAAGCTTTATAGAATATGAATTTGTTCATAACTGTAGTAGACTTCATTAAAAAAAGTTTAAGACCTGAAAAAAGTTTGATAATATACATTTCGCTCGCTTCGCTTGTGGAAAATCTTGCTTACCAAGATTAATATTAAAAAAATCGTGATTTTAAAACTAAGTAATACCTGATTACAATTTGACGATACTACGTATACTTTACTGTTTGCACAACTAATTACAATAAAGTCATATCTGAATACAATCCAACGACTGCGCAATTAACTACACAAATGGAAGGAGGAAAACGTCCTTGTCACCTTTGCCAGAGAAACATTGCCTTGACGTTTAGAAGACGCTTCCGCTTTCACAAGTTCGGAGGTTCAAGATGTGCCGGTTCCGGCAAAGGAATCTTTCAGTGTTGTTTTGATAATGTGTCAGGCTAGATCCAACGAAGGCCCCGAACAGATCAATTCACCGATAGCAATTACGCCTGTTCGAGTCGAAGATTCAAGCCATCTGTCGTATTTTCAATCACGCTGGAGCAAAGAATCTCCAACGGTCATACGTATCCCGTTTAAAGCACGGGTTCTAGCAGCCACCCATTTCTGTGACAACATTAAACGCGCGCTCCAAATCGGAGATGTCGGTTCATGTGCGAAGTTGCTGTTCTTCGCCAAATCGTGCTTCAGTTGCTCAATACCTACAACTTACAAAGGTCGACATAAAGTCGAAAAGCACATTTGCGAGTCAAAAAGAGCTTACGCGACAACCGTCTTACCAGATTTGTTATCGGTGAGAGCAATGCCACGCAAAAATTCAAATCGCAAACCGAACGGCAAGTCGGAACTTGCTTGTATCAACTGGCTACGCACGGAAATTACGGAAAAGCAACCCAGCGCCTTATTTAAGTCGGAATATCAACCCTATCTGCACAAGCACGGACACTCCTGCAAAGACTGCATCCTCCTACGTACAGCAGCTGTACAGATCAACCACTCTTATTCCCTCAAAACAGCGCTCGAACAATCCGCTTTCGTCAATAGTTATAAGTCATGAAACAGTCCTTGCCGCGGTCAACTCTTTCCTCTCAGCGTCAGGACCAGGCTGCCTGGGGCTAAGACCGGATCATCTACAGGATATGTTACGAGCCAATAGCGGAGAATCACTAGCAGAGAATTTAACACACCCTATTAATCATCTACTTGCAGGACTCGCAATACCTGAAGTGACGCCTTATATCGCTGGCGCTAACTTGATCGTGCTATCAAAAAAGGACGGTATGGAAGACCAATCGCCGTCGGCGAAACTCTCCGCCGTCTCTGTTCAAAGTGCATCTGTCTTCAACTCCGTACACGCTTCGCCAGCCTGCTACCACCAACACAATTAATGGTAGCAACCTTAAACGCCGTAGAAAGGATCGTTCACAACGTTAGACGACTTCACTAGCAACTCGCCAACGACACCAACTAGACGTAGGTAAATATCGATCTGTCAAACGCATTCAACTCAGTGCCCAGAGAACAGTTACGAGTGGAGATTCGAGAAAACGTTCTAGAGCTCTTGCTCTGATTTGATTTCACGTACAAATGCAAAGCAATCCTGCGTTTCATCTCACTCGACCCTCTCAACTCATGCGAAGGATTCCAGCAGGGAGATCCATTAGGCCCGTTCATATTCTCATTGACCATTCAGAGAACGATTGAAAATGTATCCAAAATACCTGGAATAAACCTCAACATAAGTATCTGGATGACGACATAGTCGGTGGGACATTATTGGATGTCTCGTTGTTAAAACAAAGGTCTAGGGTTAGAGCCCATTTAAAATTCTTGTTGTTCTGCAGAGGGAATACAGTTAATCTTAAGACGTTGAAATTAAAGAAAAGAATGTGTGTCAATTTTGCAATTGTGGATGAAGAATTTAGTAAAATGATAAATAAGAAATGGAACAAAACTCTGAATCGTGCTACACTAGAACTTTAAAACATCATACTGAAATTTTACACACACGCTTATCATTCAGATCCATATAAAGAATTAATTGATGAAGAATTATATGATTTCCTTTTAAAGAAGAAACACTTAAAGTTATCATGGATTCTTAGAAAACAAATAAATATTGATGACTTAGAAATTTATGAATCATTACCGCGACGTAATTTCGGAATACAGAAAAATAAAACTTCAGAGTGAGTGACAATTTACAAATCTTTCTAATATTCAACTAACTAAAGAACAGGAAGACCTCCTGAACTTGGGTTTAAATTACAATATTTTGGACCGTGACTTTAGTCGTTATGATGTTGCAAACTCTATAAAGCATACTACACTAAAAGCATTTAAGGACATAGACGATAAACAAGTTCGACACTTATCCATAAATACACTTGGAAAATTAACTTTTGATAAATACATGAATCTCCATCCAAATCATGAATACATTCCAAATATTAACAACGGAGAACGAAATGCCCTAAAGGAATTAAAAAGATCAATTGAACTAATAATAAAAAAGCTGACAAAAGTAATGAAGCCGTATTGTGGAGAGGGAAGAATATCAGACGAAGCATACAGACAGCTCAATAGTCCTGCATATGAACCCAGTTCAGAAATAGAATTCAAAAGTATCAACTCAAAAATTGATAATCTCATTGATACATTTCTTAGTATGAAATTTATTAGCATATGCGAAGCTATCAAATTGCGTAATACCACTTAAAAATCCAGGAAGTTTCTATATGTTGGCCAAAATCCACAAAAACATTAGTCTATGCCCTGGTATACCAATAATCAGCAATATTAACGTACCAACAGAAAAACTATCTCACTTTGTTGATGAACTATTGAAACCATTAACTAAAAATATGCCTAGCTACATAATGAATTCATATGATTTTTGTAAAAAAATAGAAACATTGAAATCGAACATAGCGCAGACAGATATAATATGTACATTTGATATTATATCACTATACACATCAATCCCCATGATAAAGGTTTGCAAGCAATAGATTTGTTAATGTCGGAAGCAAATTGACCCTCAACAAAATGTAGATTCATCCTCGAAGCATTACATATAATCCTAGAAAATAACATATTTCGGTTCGAAGGTAAATTGTTTAGACAAATTGTTGGTACGGCGATGGGGACACCAGTCGCTCCAAGTTATGCCACACTCTATGTTGCATGGTACGAACGACAATTAAAAGAAAACTGTCAAAACAAATCACTCGTATGGCTAAGATACTTGTATGATATATTTTAATGTGGAAAGGAAATATTACAGAGATAAATGATTTTATCAAACAAATCAATGAATTTGGACCGTTGAAATTTACATTAAACATACAAACACCAGCAAATTTCCTTGATATGACTATTTACCTAGATATTAATTGGAATACTAAGAACTACATTATACCAAAAGCCCGAAAGTAAGAGAGTTTACTTACATGCGAAAAGTAATCACCCGATGTTCATTAAACATAATCTTTTTATGAATAAAGCCACACGAATTCTTAGATTGTGTAGTGAAAAAGCGGAAAAACAAAGTGGCTTAAGCAACTCAAACAAGATTTAGAAAAAAGAGGATATACAAATAGAGAAATTTATCAAAATTTCAAAAAAGCGCATAATAAAAACAATCCCTTAAATGATATTCTTATCATTTAAGAATATTCTTATCTTCTTTATATGGTGCAAATGAATTAGTTGTGTATATGGCTAAGTAAAAAGTAAAGAAATGATTGCCATCTGTTTCGTTATGTTAGGATGTCACTCAATGGTAAATGCTTAGAATTTTGCACAAGGTACCGATACCTATGAACTCTTTTAACATTACGATAATCATGTACATAGCATCTAGCCAACAAAAATTACGTTGATCACGATAACACCAGCAATTACGAATCAATTGCTAAAAGCAATTGATTCTAACTGATTGTGAATATAAACTGATTCAAACTGATTGTGAATTTAGATTGTGAATTCGTAACCTAAATTGTGAATATAAAATCTAAATCTAAAATTCAAGTGTGAATTTTAATGCTTACAATTTATTTCTGTCTTAAGATTAAATACTTTATGCCTAATATTAGTTTACACTTTTTAATAAAATAAAAGTTTACTCTTATAGATGAGCTAGTAATTTTAACATAAAAATTAATATTTAAACATATAATAAGTTAAAAATTCACCAGCAGAGACATTTTATTTACTAGTTAAATTCACTAGTTAAATTCTTATCATATTTTTAAGATATTCTTATCTTGAAAGATAAGAATCGAAAGAAGAGCGATATTCAGATATATATACCCTATCACCCAGCAATTCGTGACCTACAAAATGATATCATGTATGGTATGAATAGTCAACGAGCAAAACTTGGAAGGGCTAATTTGTCGATTAGGATCATTCATAAATCTACTAATACTATTAAAATGACATTAGTTAGAAACAAATTGGAAAAAACGTTCGACAATTAGAAAAATGAATGCACGAAATGTAACCGACGGAACACAAAATGTTGCACACAAATAAAGGAAACCAACAAAATAATTAGTTCAACCACAGGACTCAAATATAATATTCAGAAATCAACAAACTGTGTCTCAAAAGATATCATTTATGCAGCCACATGTAGCATTTACGGTGTACAATATGTAGGTGAAAGTGGATTGTCGGTGAATAAAAGATTGATACACCGTGATGCAGTGGAAATCATTGTGTAAGTGAACACGACAATGAAAAAAGGGATGTATTTGATTATGTTGTCATTGATTCATTTATGTTACGAATATATGCTCGACAGCAAGGATATTCACAGAAGCCGCCATAACCCTATGTAAAGAATTTGAGTGAAAGGGATACCATTAAAAGCTAATTAAAAGACAATTGGCTGAGGTTTGTTGTATGGATAGGGACATCCTTTTGTCTAAAAAAGTGAGGATCAAAGGGCAGGACAAGATCCCCTATATAGTAGTCGACACCGACCCAGCCCTACTGTCTCTTGAGCGGGATCTAAAGACTGTCTTAAACGCATGTAATTCCATATGCGGAACAGGTGTAAAGATTAAAGTCGCCTACAAAAGTGGTGAATCCCTACGGTGCTTACTGTCCACAAACAAGCTGAAAATATCGGAAAAAAGGAAATATGCGGGGATAAGCGCTGCAAGTGCTGTGAAGATGTTGCAGTCGGAAGAATGTTTAGCAGTCCGGTAACGAGACTAACGTACAATACCCGATGCGAAGCTTCAAGCAAGATATGAACATTAAATTAACATTAACTAAAACAACTATTAATTTATATCGTAAAGATGATATTTAAATTTACAAGAAACATATTTTTGCATGAACATTCATGCATACCATATAATATAAAATATAATACATTAAATAATGAAATTTAAAGAATTGCAATAATATGTACTGATATTGACTTTCTTCAAAATCATTTAAATAATTTTATAGATACATATTTTAAACAAGGTTACTATAAAAATAACATCAAGCAGAAAATAGTAAAATATATAAATCAACACAATAATATAAAGAATAAATTTAAACTCTTAAGTAGCAAATGTTTATGATTTTTCTTCAAAAAAATTTAAATAATTTAATAAATACATATTTTAAACTAGGTTACTATAAAAATAACATCAAGCAGAAAATAGTAAAATATATAAATCAACACAATAATATAAAGAATAAATTTAAACTCTTAAGTGACAAATTTTTATGGATGGATAATAAATAATATACTTTGTATTAGAATAAGATACCTAGATAGTTATTTCAGAGGAAATACATCATTAGCATGTATTTGGCCCCGCTGCTATGTTGGGTAGAGGAGTTAGGGGCCGAAACCTGATAGCATAGCAGTTCCTCCTGATGACCTCTGATACAACGTCTGTTATTTATTAGTCAATTCATAAAAATGACGTTTATTTTAAATTTTTTTAAACTTGATTTAAATTATAGAAAATCTAAAAACAATTATTAATTTTATTATTTAATTATTAAATTTTGATTTAGCATTATTATGTTTTGTTTATTTTATAATTATATTCAATACGTAGACTCAGTTAGCTAATTTAATTTGTTCTACTGACATGTTATTATTGACCTGTGGACTTTGTTTTCCCGGTAATATGACCTCTGTCAGAAATACTGAAACTACGTATTATTGGTTACGACTTTACTATTATTATTTTATTTTGAAACAAGTTTGTGGAATTATTAATTCGTAAAAAAAGGGAGAAGTTTGCATCCCAAGGTGTTTACACTTTAAAATGTAAACTGTTCACGTGGTCACGTTTAAGAGACCAGGTAATGGCCAATAGCTAGGTCGCGTAGCGCGTGGAGTGAAGGTGGTAGATCTTTATAGATCTTGTTCCAGCCTGCAGCCGCCTTGAGCAGGGCAGCCTCCGTCAGATGCTGCTGGATGGCCCGTTGTAAGTTTAGTCTGAGTCAACTAAACTAGGCGGCGACACCGAAAAAGCAACGTTAAAAATTGACTTAAAAGTTACATGTACTCAACCATATTGGAAAAATACGTAAGTACTAATGATTTCAATTTTAGATCTTTTAAATGTAACAGAAAAAATTGTATAGTTTGTGATGTTATAAATAATAATAATTGTATCGTAAGTAATACGACAAACAAATGTTTTTCATTAAATATTAATAATATTTGTAACTGCAATACCGCAGGTGTAGTGTATCGAATACAATGCACATGTGGATTGCAATATATAGGAAAAACATATCAAATGTTAATACCAGGTTTAGGCAACACATATATAATATACAGCATAATAGTCAAACAATATTTCATAAACATATGAGATTAATAGGACATAATATTAAAAACTGTAAATTATTTATTTTAGAACATATTATCGAAGAAAACACTTCAATATTAAATCAAAAACTATTAGAAAAAGAAGATTTTTGGATTAAAACGCTTAATTTCATGTACCCATTAGGATTGAATGACGTGGTACAAGGAATTGGCAGAAGTAGTATAATACATAATAAACAACTATATTATAATAATCCGGTTAAACGCAAACCAAGAAGTCATGGTGATAAAATGAATAGGAAAAATAGAGTTAAAAATATTAAAAAAGATATGTATATAAATGAACAATTAGAAATATCGTTGAGAATTGCTTTCGGGTCAAAAGTAACTTTTTTATTGCGAACCATCCCCGAGAATACAAAAAGAACCTTTTTTTTGATATTTCGACTGTACTTAGCAGTCCTTTTCAATCTAAAAATAGAAGAAAAATATTACACAAAAAGAAAATTCCATTAAAAATAATGTAACTAAGTTATAGCCCCATCGGCAATAGCTGATTTCATTTTGGCAACCTTATCACGATGTTTAGCAAGTTTATAGTTTACATCTTTTTGTACGTCTTGTGGAGGGAATTTTAAGGACCAGTTGGATTTATTTCCTTCCATTGTAGGAAAGATGGAAATGTACAATGATTCCAAAACGAGCCTACGTCCTAACTGTTTTTCTTTATGTAGAATATATGTGCTTTCAAAATCAATGTTGTGGCCGGTCTCAATAACATGATTAAATATTGCTGAAGATGTATCACTTTTCTTCAGGTTGTACTTATGTTGGTACGTTCTCTTTTCTAAACCTTGTTTAGTTTGTCCAACATAGGTCTTCTCACAATCTGAACACGGAATGGTATAAATTACACATTGTGATGCTGCAACTGGTTTCCTTTTAAAAATGCCACTAAGTCTCGCACCAGTTTTGTAGTACACTTTTATACTGTTCTTAAACTTTGAAGTTAACTTCGACAATCGTCTCTTTAAAGTATTATTGATGAACGTTGATTTAACGTGTTTCATATCTAGCTGTGCGGTCGACGTTCTAGGCAACTGGCTTGCCCTTATCGCAATTGTAAAAGACCGTTTTATAGCCCATTCCGGATATTGACATTCCCTTAATATGCAATTTATTCTCCTATACTCTCTGTGTCTGTATTCTCTGTTACTGCATACCGTCAGGGCTCTTCTGAACAAAGAGCTGGCCGCTGAAATTTTGTATCCTTCCGGGATATATGTGGTCCAAGGAGTGAGCGTATGTGGGATATTCGGTTTTCTAAAAACGTCTGTTAAGATGATGTTATTACGTCTTAACACTTTAACATATAGGAAATTTATTACATTTTCCATGTCTTCACAATTAACTTTCCACTGAATTGCCTTGTCATGTTTGTTAAGTATTTCCTCTAGACCTATTATTTTTGGGTCTGTATCAAGCACGGCGAAAACATCGTCGACATACCTATACCAATGCTTCAAGCTTTGCACCCTATTGTGTATATTACATTCCCATTTTGTCATATAGAGATCAGCAAGTGGAGGCCCTAATGGGGAACCCATAGCCACACCATCAATTTGTGTGTAAATATTGTTATTGAAATAGAAAGCAGATTTGCATGTACACCATTCTATCAAATTAACCCAATCTTTACGTTGTAGTTTCAGCTCATTACACTTGTCACTAAGTAATTGTGCTGCTAGATTAATAGCCTCTAGTAATGGGATATTTGTAAATAACGAGACTACGTCAGCTGTAGCAAACCAGCATCCGGTTGGGTTAAGAATTCTTACTTTGCTTGCACACTCTTGTCCGTTTTTTATAAAGGAATGGCTCACTGGTTTATTCTGTAAAATGAGTTTATTAATGTATTTCGCCAAATTGTGGTTAAAACATTTATATGATGCGATTACTGGCCTCATTTCCAACTTTGGTTTGTGTATCTTAGGTAGAAGATACAGGAATCAAAGCGAGGCGTAATCTGATTTTAGCGTCTTGTATGTGGCTTCATCAAAGTTGCGTTAGTTTAATTTAAAAAAATAAATGTATTGATAATTGAGAAAATCGATTGTAATTTTGATTGTAATTGTGCATTGTTATGTTCCCCATATGATCGTAGTAGTGAGCGAAAATTGTAACAATGAATTTTAAGTTAGCTTACCAACCCATCTAACCACTAATGAAAGTTTATTTTTCCGGACTAACTAGACAGTTACTTTCTTCTAGATCATTGTTCGCTATATATTTTTGATTGTAATTGTACATTGTTATGTTGCTGATGATCGCAGTAGTGATCGAAAATTCGTAACAAAAATTTTACGTTAACTTCTCTATATTTGTTTAATTATTCTTGGAAGTCAAAATTTATCAAAATCTTCGAGTTTTATATTGCACATCAATTGACCGGCAGAGTGAATTGCTTTTAATTTTGAAAAACAGGATTCTGAAAAAAAACAGTTGCTTTGAGATTTTAATCGTAGTAATAGTTTGTTAAATGCTGATTCGTTTTTTGTTGTCGGATCGTTAGTTATTTTCTCAAATTTATCGCAAAAAAATTAAAAATATTAAAACAACTTTTAAGTGATAATAAGCTAAAAGATCTTTATGTAAATATAAGAAGTTTTTCTAAAGATATCATATGTTCAATAAATCAAAAATTAATTAACGAGTATGATATGCTAAGTTGTATAATAGACAGTTATTGTAATACAAAATACTATAATCGTACAATAAATGTTAATAATAACAATAGAAAATATACATTAACCATAAACTTCATTAATAAATGTATAGATAACATAAATATAGCCGGACTTTTAAATAATTCTAAAAGTAAAGAAATAATAGGGTCAGATTTAAGTAAATATATTCCTAAAATAAGGTATAAACTCCTACCACTATTAGGACGAAAAATTTGTAATTATAATATAGAATTAAAATCAATATGTAACGATAATATTAGAAACATAATGGAAACAGAATGCAATTGTAAAAGTCTTGGTTTTGATAAAATAAATGAACATATATGTACCCATAATCTAGAATTAATTGAAAATTGTGAATTAAGAAAGCTGCTATCAAAAGGGTATAAATATAGATTAAATAATAACAACGACAAAAATAAAATTTACAATTCGTTATATAATAACTTAAATGATTACTTTGGTAAGCTGATTAATAGTGAAAGCTCGAATATATCTAAGATAAAAATTTGGAAAGATTATATATTTGATAAAATTAAAAATAAAATGAAAATAACAAACAATTATAAAAGGAAAGATAAAATTAGTAAAGATATGTATAAAGTACTTACTAAATTAAACGATAACTAAATAATAACAACTATTGATAAAGCTAGTAATAACTTTGTCTTCATATGCAAAAAGCTTTATTATGATATACTAATGAAAGAGGTTAATTCTAATGATTTATATGTAAATCCAACATATGAACGTAGTGAGTTGAGTTTAGAAACAATTATTACAAGTCACTGTTCTATAATGGATAAAAAGGGTATAAAGGTTGAATCAGATAATAAAACTATACCTATATTATATTGGAATCCAAAATTACATAAAAATCCAATCAAACCTAGGTTCATATGTAGTGCGTTTAAATGTACATTAAAACCACTTTCTGTCTATATGAATAAAATACTTAAAGTAATTAAAGCACATTTTAAAAAATATTGCAAGGTAATCGAAATTAATACTAGTATAAAACAATATTTCAGTATTATTTCTACAAAAGAATTTTTAGAACAGACAAAAGGAATAAATTTTCAGAATATAAAAACATACGATTTTAGTACGCTCTATACAAATCTAGATTTAGTAGATATTAAAGAAACGTTAGTAAAATTAATTAATCTTATATTCGGAAACAGATATACAAATATATGTTACAATAACTATAACGCATATCTAACAAAAATTAAACCATCAAGTAAATATAAATATATAAATAAAATTGAATTTATGGAATTCTTAAATATTTTGATAAATCCAATTTTTTTAAAGGTAGGGGCATCTGTATTTAGACAAGTAAAATGTGCTCCAATGGGAGGTACTAGTAGCCCAATTATAGCTGTCTTATTTTTAAGCTTTATAGAATATGAATTTGTACATAACTGTTTAAAAAATAAATCTAAATTATATAAATATATGAAATATATGTTTTATATGACATATTTAAATTTACAAGAAACATATTTTTGCATGAGCATTCATGCATACCATATAATATAAAATATAATACATTAAATAATGAAATTTTAAGAATTGCAACAATATGTAATGATATTGGCTTTCTTCAAAATCATTTAAATAATTTAATAGATACATATTTTAAACTAGGTTACTATAAAAATAACATCAAGCAGAAAATAGTAAAATATATAAATCAACACAATAATATAAAGAATAAATTTAAACTCTTAAGTGGCAAATTTTTATGGATGGATAATAAATAATATACTTTGTATTAGAATAAGATACTAGATAGTTATTTCAGAGGAAATACATCATTAGCATGTATTTGGCCCCGCTGCTATGTTGGGTAGAGGAGTTAGGGGCCGAAACCTGATAGCATAGCAGTTCCTCCTGATGACCTCTAATTCTTATTCTGATACAACGTCTGTTATTTATTAGTCAATTCATAAAAATGACATTTATTTTTAATTTCATTTTTTTAACTTGATTTAAATTATAGAAAATTTAAATTTTAGAAAATCTAAAAACAATTATTAATTTTATTATTTAATTATTAAATTTTGATTTAGCATTATTATGTTTTGTTTATTTTATAATTATGTAACAATACGTAGTCTCAGTTAGCTGATTTAATTCTAAGACGTGAATCCGACCTGACTCACAACGAACAAGATGTCTTCTCGAAATGGAGCAACCTGCAACACAAGCCGAATTGAAGCGATTACTTGGATTATTCGCTTATTATTCAAAATGGATATCAAAGTTTTCTGAAAAGGTAAGACCTTTATGCGACGTCAACATTTTTCCCTTGACTGAAGAACAAATAAAGGTATTTGATTCTATCCGCAAGGATGTAGCAGACTCGGTCCTAGCAACAATCAGAGATGACTCGACATTGATTGTCGAAACTGATGCTTCATGTCACACTTTCGCAGCTGTTCTGTCACAGGACGGGAAACCTGTTGCCTTTATGTCTAAGACTTTACATGGCAGTGCGAAAAATTATTCAGCTGTAGAGAAGGAAGCTCTAGCCATAGTTGAAGCGCTAAAAGAATGGCGGCATTTCCTTATTGGTCGATACTTTTAATTGTTAACAGTCCAGAAAAGTGTAGCGTATATATTCGATACTTTTCACAAAAGTTCGATAAAAAACGAAAAAATGATTCGATGGAGGGTCGAGCTTGCTCCGTTTCGATTTGATGTCAGTTACCGTCCTGGAATCCGTAATGTCTCAGCTGATGTCTTTTCTCGAATAAACTGCTCTGCTGTTGCTGGTCCTACGAGATTGCGTGAGGTTCACGAGTCATTGTGTCACCCCGGTGTAACGCGACTATACCATTACGTTCGAAACAGGAATCTTCCATTTTCATTAAAAGATGTTAGAAGCATAATTAAAGATTGCAAAACTTGTTCGCTACTTAAGCCAAGATATTACAAACCACAAAATTCTCATTTGATAAAGGCGTCCATGCCTTTCGAGCGAATTTCGATGGATTTTAAAGGTCCACTGCCAACAAATTCGCGTAATCGGTATTTATTGATGATGATAGACGAATATTCAAGATACCCATTTGGGTTTGCGTGTCCCGATACATCAACCTCTACAATAATAAAATGTCTTGATAAGTTATTTTATCTATTCGGACTGCCATCATATGTTCATTCCGACCGTGGATCAGGCTTTATCTCAAAAGAACTCAAAAGCTACCTCACAAACCTCAATGTTGCCAGTAGTCACAGCAGTCCGTACAATCCTACAGGGAATGGACAAATCGAGAAATATAATGGCATAGTATGGAAAGCTATCGAACTAGACCTCAAAACAAGGAACATACATATATCGGAGTGGGAAAGATCGTTACCACGTGCATTGAACGCAATCAGATCCTTGCTTTGTACTGAAACTAATGCAACACCACATGATCGTCTTTTTTCATTCCAACGACGAACACCGTCTGGTCAGTCATTACCTGAGTGGTTGCACAAAGATGAATCAGTGGTATTACAAAGGCATCCGAGAGTGAGCAAATATGACCCGTCAACTGAAGTTGTAGAGATTATCGACATCAACCCACATTATGCTCAAGTCAGACACAGTGACGGTAAGGAGAGCAGTTTCAGTCAAGCATCTCTCACGTTATCCTAAAGAGAAAGGAAACACGGACCAAGACAAAGAAATTACGAAGGCAGTGAGCGAATAGAAGATAGCATCGGCAGTGTACATGAACGTTCTGAAAATGATTCACCTGAACACATCAATAAAGATCACGACAACGACTCAACTGACTCAAACAATGAACAACAATGTATCGACCAATGTCATTCAAGCATCGAACCGATACCCAGCCTAACCTTCCGACGTTCAGGACGAACTCGACGTCAACCTACATATCTAAGCGATTATGTGGTGGGGGAGAATGATGTGACATTAAGACCATTATTCGTTACATTAACCATGTCACATTGACCTATTTATTATATTCTGTTTGTTTGTAGATTGTTCAAATAAAGCTGCATAAATCGCTTTCAGTTCACAATCCAAAACAAAAAGTTTTCTACTACCTTATATCTGAAGCCGTCATCGCCAAAGCTATACATCCCACCACGAAGTGGTCATCCCTCCTACATTAAGAGGTCAATTATATTTAATCAGGCGCTTAGGGTGATCAAGCTCTGAAGCACAATATCAGAGCAGAAAAGGTGGTTGTGAACGATACACGACGAGTTGAAGAAAGTTGGATATTCTGCGAGAGAAATTTATAGAAAGATTAATCGTGCGCAGCAGTTCAATGCCCACCAACTCAAGGTTTAGCTCGTTCAAAGCCAGAAATTAATTTGGAAATGCCGTATCATAGCTCACTCTGCAATCTCGAAAGCGATTTAAATAAAACATTTAATGGATTGCAGGATAAGCATGATCATAAACACACCCATGTACGAGTGGTATTTACAGGTACCAAAATGCAAAATTATTTAGTGTTTTCGAAACTACAAGCGCTAAGAACGAACATAGCCAGAGAGCCAGCAAAATGCAGCATTTGTAAACGGAAAAGAACAAAATGTTCGTGAAAGCAGTCTGTTTGAAAGTAGAAACACTACGTTGAAATACAGATTAAATAGATCAACCAACTGCCAATCAGTAGGAATTTTATATGAAGGCAGTTGTTCGTTATGCTCCGCCCAAGACGTAGGTGAGTCGGGCTTAACAATGAACATTATACTGAATAATCGGCGCAATGACCTTAAAAATAAAAGGATTAAGCGTGACGCAGTTGTAAGACACTGTGTTGAAAGTCACGATACTACTGGTGATGTGTTTCTATACACCGTTATCGAGAGCGGCATAAGCGACTTAACAAAGCGACGTGCGCGGGAACAGAAATGGGTTGGGCAGCTAATGACGGACATAGAACCAGGCATCAACAATGAACATATTTATAAATGCAAAGTTCCATCAACAACAGTAACATAATATATTTGATTAGCAGACTTGTACCATTAACGTGTTTTTGTGTTCTAGATTGAAAAAGGCGAAAGCCGAAACGTTAAAGAGTTTCTCTTTGTCTCTTCAATCAGCTGGTGTATTTTCATAATTGGATATATACAAATGAACTCTATACGGGTCAGCTCGACCCGTTCAGAGTTCATTCGAGCGACTGCTCGAATCTCGGATTCGAGTGCAGTTCGTTTCGCTTTTGGTATAACTTTCCAATTAATCGCCAAAGATGTTTTTATTCATCTTAGGCGATTATTTTACCAGAGGATTGACCTTCAACACGGATGGAGTTGTCGAACATTGTGCTCAATATCCGAATCATACCGTAAAAACAACCATTATCGAGGGTGATCTGCTTGATGTAGAAAGTCTCGATCTGATTCCAGATCAACGGCGATGGTTGATACTACACAACATCAAAATATAAATGATGCTTTTGACAGCTCACCATCTACAAAATTATAACTGGAAAAATTATAACTGGAAAAATTATAACTGTTCTAACGAATTTCAATCTACAAAAACTCTCAGATCATGCCTTGCACACGCCCAATATCTACAATTCTGCATATCAAAAAGTCTTACACCAAAAGGGTTGCGAATAAAAACATCTTTGGCGATTAATTGGAAACTTATACCAAAAGCGAAACCAACTGCACTCGAAACACGCTTCCGCCGCGCAATTAATAATGATGAGCACACCCTGATTAACATTCTAGGAAACCTTTATCCATATGTCAATAACGTCAACCGATTTGATATCGATACACCGCTATATAAAAAACTGATGAGAAGCAAATGTTCAAATCTTAAGCGTCAAAACGGCAGACGGGTATCTATCACAGAGTTAGAAAATATTATTCCACGTTCGAATAGACGAAAACATAAACGACATCATACTTACATAAACGAACATCCACGAGACGCAATAATAAATCTGTCCACGTACAATATTACTCCAGTTCGACAACGCGTTCTGAATATGGGTTTTGGTTTGTCAATTGTAAACGAGAATTTAATCGCGAGGAGTTGTTCGACTCTATAAAGCGGTGTACAAGAGATATTTTTCGTCCCGTCGAAAAGGACAACTTAAAAGCAACAATGATTGCCTTACTTCGAAAACATCCAAATATCTTAAAATACGAAACTTTGTGTCCAAACACAGACTTTTCCCGCAACATGTCAAAGGATGAACTCTTAGAGCTTAAACAACTTCAAGAGAACCACGACATTGTAATAAAGCCTGCTGACAAAGATGAAAATAGAGAAAATTCGTTTCCAATCCGAATTATTACAAGAAGGCGAGGAAACAGGAATATTAATTTGATTAGAAAAATCCAATATTTCGACGGCACTACGGTACGTCATCTTCAGATGGCGTTACCCTAAAAAAAGTTTGATAACTAATAAACATACAACCCTGAAGATGACGTGCCGTAGTGCCGTCGAAATATTGGATTTTTCTAATCAAATAAATATTCCTGTTTCCTCGCCTTCTTGTAATAAAGGTGGAAATGTCGTAATTTGGTCTTACGATGATTATATCACAGAAGCTACACGACAACTATCTACGCCCACATATAAAGCCGTTAGTCTGGAAGAGATAAATCGTGCTATTGAAGCCATAATGAAAAATGCTGTGGATAATAATCTTTCAAGCAAATGGTAAAAACTAATTTAAAACAAGGGCGTATGTATTTGTTACCAAAAATCCACAAGATCAGAACCCGTGCCCGGAAAGACACGGATGGAGAGAGATTTTTCGCCGTTTTCCTCGCTACGGCGTTTTATATGCGGGCATAAGATAGTTGAGCAATTTCGAAGGGAATGCGATCGGTGAAAATGCGAATTTTTAAGAGGATATGAGTTTATATCGTTTGAAGAGGGCAGAGGACGCGTGAGAGCGAAAAATTGAAAGCAATTTTCAGAAGGGGGTGAGAAGGATTATATTGAGAAGATTTGTTTAGGTCGATGAATGCAACAGGAGAGATGACGTTGAAAAAGATGACATTAAAAAAGTTTGAGATCTAAAATAAATACATTCCAGATCAATCCAGTTCCAGATCAATACATACAATCAATCCAGTTCATCCAGTATATACAATCAGTACATACAATCAATCCTGTTAAGTACATACAATCCCGATCAGTACAAACAATCAATCCAGTTCCAGATCAATTCAGTTCCAAATCAATCCAGGTCCAGATCAATCCAGTTCCAGATCAATCCAGTTCCAGATCAATCCAGCAAATTTAACAGTTTTAACGCACAAGGACGTCGATGGGAGGGCGTAAGAAGACAGCTACGACTGACACCAACTGTGCTCAACTACAAGTACAGTGCTCGACACACGACTGCAGCGTCTAGACTATAATCACATGCGACAGCAGTAAGTCTAAAGAAGACTTCCTATGCGGCTTTTGTGCCAACAAACTCTTACGCGACCTCTCCCATAAGAACATATCTACCTCCAACGTGTCTACTCAAACCACCCCAGTCGTTTCTGATATCCTTTGTCAACCCACTGATCCTGTCATCACAAGCACTTCTAATCCCATGTCTTCACATCACGACACCCCCGTATCTTCCCTTCTGTATCGTTTCTCAATAACCTACATCCCTCAATCAAAATCACCACCACCAACCTCTACAATCCTTCCACTCATAACCTTTCCTCACATCGCTCACTACCCTCTCTATTATCCAAATCCTCTTTGTGTTCCGCTGTCAAACCTCCTTTCTTGATATCCACAACTCCAAGCTCTCCTATCGTGATCTCACCAACTCACGTTACTCGTCCTCCTTAACGGAAACGCTTTCCTTCTCGCGATCGTTGCGTCATTGTCACTAATATCACTCATTCCACCTCTTTATCTCCACAAGCACGTCTCGACCACGATGTTTCCGCATTCAGATCCATCCTCTCGTATCTTGTTCCTGCGGATAAACCATTCTTTTTCAACAACATCTCTCCTGTCGCATTCATCCGCCTAAATAAATCTTCTCAAATGTTTTCCGTATGTTTTAGTTTTCTATTCTGCAATCTCGAATTCATTCATGTTGGAACGAGTCCATTGTAGTTCCAGTGTATAAAAAAGAGAACGACAATAATGTAAGAACTACCTCCCAGTTGCCTCGTCGTATATTATTTGTAAGTTGCTTGAAAAGCTAATAGTCAAAAACATATTTTCTGATTTGGAAAGCAACAATAAACTGACTAACTCACAACATGGTTTCAGACCAAATAGATCAACAATAAGTAACCTTTTGGTTTCTTGTAACTCATGGCAGTCTGCATTAGATGCACGAGTTTAATCGGATATATTTTTCGTAGATTTCTCTCGTGCTTTCGATTCAGTTCCCCATAATCGCCTTATTTACAAATTAAGGTCACTTAGTGTTTGTCCAATGTGTCGCCTGGATTGCAAATTACTTAAATTCACGCTCTTTCATAGTACGTGTAGGTGCAGATATGTCCACCTCATTCGCTATTCATTCTGGCGTTCCACATGGTGCTGTTATCTCCCCACTTCTTTTAATGGTCTATATAATAATACAAATTTATTTAATGTGGCAAATGCGTACAAGCTGTACGCTTACAAGTCCACAAACAAAAATGAGAAAGTCAAGCAGTTAAATTGTTAAAATGGGATCGGATTTGTCGTTTGAAGCACTGCAGGGAAGTTGATTGGCGTATATGAATGGGCAGATGATTCCACGATAGAGGAGCAGCCACCAGGAAGGAGCGGAGTCCAAATGAGGTAGAGTAGTTTGGGACATGTAAAAGAAGGGAATTACAGGAACGCAAGGAACAGTAAACAGGACGGGAATTATCAAGAAAAGGAAGGTTGAGAAATGAAGGGGTATGAAAAGTTACAAGGCGGAAAGCAACGATAAGAAGACGAATTTGAACACGACAATAAATTGTAGGCAAATCGAGAGAAGCAAGATGGTAAAATGTGTGATCAAAACGACTAAGACGGAGGAGAATTCGGACAGCTGCGTTGACGATGCGTTGTAGGGGAAGAAGAGTGGATTTAGGTGAGTTGGAAAATAGAAGAAAGCGTTTATACATACGAAAAGAGTGACGGAGTCGACGCTTAGAAAGACTACAGTCAGAATCGAACCAGGGAGCATGGCGCAAGCGCTGGGAACGTCGAAGTCGACTAGGTAGAAGGTTATTGAGGATCGACGTAAGTTCAGAATCAAACAGAATGCAGAGATCATCGGGAGAGAGATAGTTAAGAGGAAGTGAAAAGAGTGAAGAATTGAGTAAGGCTGTGCAGAGAATAGGGATATCGAGAAGCTTCCAGGGTCGACTTGGTATAGATAATGGTAAAGGCGGAGAATGAGGATGGGGACGAGTAAGAGTAAGAGTGACAAGGAAATGATCGGACAAACCAGGATCAGTAATTGACAAGGAGGTATAGTCATTGAAGCAGTTAGGAACAGCAATGATGTCGAGAGCACCGCCGAGAATATGAGTTGGGCTTGTTGAAAGTAATTTATAGTTAAAATCAGAAAAAAAAGATTAGTTAAAGTGATAGAGTCAGAGTCAGACGGGCGATCAAGACGAATCTCAAAGTCACCGAGAACAAAAGAAGGAGTATAAGACAATGAACAGTGAGACATTAGATCTGCAAGGTCGTTAAAGAAGATACGTGATAAGGCAACTGATCCTGGACGGTATACAATCACAAGTTCCAGAGGGAAAGGCGTTGATAATCTGCATATGAGTAATTAGAACGAAGTGTAACGGATGTTAACGTTGATTTTACGTAAAGACATTGGGTGACGAGCAATGGCAACAATACCGCCATGGTTAGACGCAGTAGATGTATGAGATGTAATTTGACGAGCTGATTCAACTAGAGAACAACCAGAGCGACATAGACGACGAATAGCAAGATCGTCGGAGTCATAGTGCCAGGATTCGGTATTGCAGAGAATATCGATAGATAATTCATTGAAGATATCGAGAAGCATATCAGCTTTATGAAGAATGGAGCGAGTATTGAATAGACTAAGACGAAAAGTATGCTTAGGAGCGAGATCGACTAGCGAAGAAGACAAGGGGGAGAGATGGTACGCCATCGAATTTTTGGCCTTGTGTGAAGAACGTGAAAATTTCCGTTGATTTTACGTATAGATAAGGATGACTCGCCGTTTGTTTCACGTCGATGTTTTTCAATGCGAGCTAAATTGAGCTGGGCAATATCAGAAGGGGAGCGGTCAGGAAAGATACGGCAAGTAGATGAAGTGGTAAGAAGTTTAAAACGTTGGGAGAGTACTGAAGAGGCATGTGAACTATGTCGGAAAACGATTTTTAAGAGTGGAGGACTGAGATGATTGGATTTAGTGGATTTGTTTAAACGAATAAAGGATACAGGAGCGATATTATTGAAGAGTGATGGGTTATCATCAGGAAGAATGGTTGCTAGGATAGACCTGAAAGCAGATACATCATCATCGAGGCGAGATTGTGGAGAAGCAGATTCGGAAAGCTTTAAGTTTGATATGATTATACAGCGATCGCGCGAAGGAAAACGATTTCGTGGAAGTGGTGGACGGACAGAGCTGGTTGGAGTCGAGGTAGATGAGCAGATAGAAGTGGAAATGACAGGGGTGCTTGATAAAGAATTAATATTGGTTGGAGCAAGTGTGACAGGAGCGGGGTGTTGAATCGGTTGATCAGAGATGTGACTGGATATGATTTTAAATGAAGGATGTAACTTATTGGGAAGTGTTACGTGGGAGGTAGAGTAAGGAGAATTAAAATAGGTTGGGGCATGAGTGACAGGAATGGAGTGTTGAATTAGTTGATCGGAAATGTTACTGGAAATGATTTTGATGGAAGGGTGTAAATTATTGAGAGGTGATACAGGGGGGGTCGAGTAAGGAGTTCGTGAGGAGAATAAAGAAGTTTGAGATTTATTTAGATTGGGGGAGGAATAGGAAAGAGGAGGTACGAGATGAAAAGCTTTGCCGTTAGCATTGTTAGAATGATAAAGATTAATGGAAGTTTGGTACGTAGTTGAACGAGGAGTGTGTGAGAGAGTAGGTTCAATAATGGGATTATATGATGCGAAGTCAGGTGTTGATGCGAGGGAAACATCTAAAACAGCATTGGTCTGAGTGGTAGTGTGTGATACAGGAGTAGATGAGCAGGATAACTGTAGTAGTCGTACTGATGTACAAAAACCGCAAGTGAAATGTTTACGTTTATACACCGAGTGGTCGGATATTTTAACACGAACAAGTGTCCATACATCGCAATCTTTGGAATCACATCCAACTTCAAAGTTGGTATAACCATCATTGCATTCAGATGTGGAAGATTGTTGATCAGGAACAGGGATCTGAGATCGCGCTTTTTTAGGCATGACCTTTTATCGATAGATTGAGCTCAATCCGCGAGCGTAGCGAGCGGAACTGACAGGAATAATTGTAATTTGCTGGTACAGTTATAAATTTTCTTGTCAATGCTCCCCATCGGTAATTCGTTCTGATGTCATTATGTATGCTGACGATATTAAGATATGGCGGGTATTAGAGATGGGAGGGACATTAAGATCCTTCAAGATGATCTGACATGCCTAAAAATGGGTGTCGGAAAATGGTTTTAGGGCTAACCCTTATAAATTTGCGCACATGTCCATTGGTTATTTACTCAACTCATCGTATCATATAGGTTTGATTCAGATAAGCCAAGTAAGTGAATTCAAAGATCTTGATGTGATGATGACCAGTAGTTTAAATCTAATGTCCACACTATATAAAAAAATTCGTTCTGATGTCGTTATGTATGCTGACGATATTAAGATATTGCGGGTATTAGAGATGGGAGGGACATTAAGATCCTTCAAGATGATCTGACATGCCTAAAAATGGGTGTCGGATATATTTGTAATCAAAGCTATCGTATTTTATGGATGTTTATTAAGTCTTTTGATGGGCAAGTCTATCAATGTTCAAGCTATTATTTTGCTCATATATTCTACACATCCTTGAATACGATTTACCTGTAACTTATCCACAGACTTTAATAGAATCCCGTGACATTGAGAATTTGTTATGTAAAAGGTTGTGCATGATTCCAAATTTCTCCAATTAGAGATTTGCTGAACGTTTGACATCTATACGTCTCGGCACCTTAAAATATCGCAGATCGGCTATTGATTAAACAACTGCAATCAAAATTGATTTCGATGGCTTTGGAGGTCCCTCCCGCTTACTATCCGCGAATGATAGACGAGAAACTCGTGGACATGTCTGGAAATTAATAAAGCCTACTACAAGTATTCCTGCTCACTATCGATTTGCAACCAGCGTAATTAATGAGTGGAATGCACTAATGTGCCTGAATATCTCTCGTAGAATATCTAGTGATGCTATCAAGAAAGCCGTCGATGCCGAGTGAAGAAATTTACGACTTCTTTTTATTGAATTCGTTTTTTGTTGACGTTTTTTATCATGTTTTGTAAGCGAAACGAGCTTGTAGCACATTTGTTGCTGTTTATTATAATAATATAAGCAAGATTTTCAAATGACGATCCGATCTCGTCGCAAATAGCTGAAATTATCGATACAAGGATACTATTCCTCACATGCGGCTACCTTACCTCCACGTTTACAACACGAGCGATTCGACCGTATTAGAAAATAGTTAGGAATAGAAACACAAGCATTAGGAATTCTGAAATGTAGTCATGTTCCGGTCAAACAAAATACATCAAAACGTTTCGATGCTACTAGGAATTTAATTTCAGAGAACTGTACCATAAGATTGCGAGCATTTAAATAGCCGACCATGATAAGTTTTTTCATAACATGTCGGAGGTTCAAAGCAATTGCAATTCCAGCAAAATTCCTTACGAAAAATCAAAATTCAACGAAAAATATCAGGTATTCTCAGATAATACACACTGCAAGCAAAAGGTTAGTTCTGTTTCTATTGTTTGTGACGATGAAGGGTTACTTCCACCCATTCCCAAACTTACAAATTTGGGTATTATAAAGATATCAAAGCCCGTTGCTAGACATTCATTATTTAATATTTTCCTAAGGAAATTTTCTACTGAACTTAAAAATAGAGTTGTTTTTAACTGTGTTCGATACAGTGAATCAGAAATAAAAATTTCTTTCGCCTCGCCTGAGGATCTTAAAAGATATGCTGTATTTTTTGAATCCAATTTGTCCGAATTTGGATCGTTTGAACAAAAACCAATCATGGCCTCGGTCAAAATATCGAATCTCCCGGCCCACCTTGAAAATGAGGATATTGCATTACTAAAAAGTAAGTTCAATATTTCCAGTTTTCGTCAACTTATGGGAAAGAATGGCTTCCCCTTAACGATCGCTTTCGGTTCTGCGGCAATTGATCAAGCTGAGTTACTCGTCAGATCTGCTAATAACCCATTTTTGGGCTTCAATTTATCCTTTAAAATAGTTGGCAGGGAAGAATTTACATACCCCCATTGTAGTCGGTGCCATAAGTGGGGGCATTGGGCTTCCAGCTGCACCTTACCGACTACATGTGGGGTGTGTAGCTCCTTATCCTGCCCAGCCGTAATGGACGGCTGTAAATGCTCGGCCCTCCTTTCCTGCTCCAACTGTGGGGGGTGTCACCCTGCTTGGAGCAGGAGGTGTAACGTCTTCAAAGATTACGCCAACAAATTCTGTTCAACAGCTACCAAGAAGCCGGCCTCTTTTTCCGAAGCAGCTGCCCTGCCTTCTAACGTCGGGTCAAGAATGACGGACGCCGACATCTTTAGAGCCATAGACATCCGTGCCGCTATGAATAAGAAACAGACTGAGGAATTAGTCAAGTCTCTGCTCGGTGCCCTCCTCACGGCACCGTCTGTTCCGATAAATGCAGTAATACCGCCTTCAAAGAAAAGGGGGGCTTCGGCCAATCCTCCCATCCAACCCTTAAATATTGGGAAACTGTTAAAGTCTAAGGCTAGAAGGGGAAATGAAGATGCTGCCCAGGGGCAAGTACCTACCCTGGACGGAGCTGGTGGCGGGAAGGGAAACCTTCCTGCACCTAGCTCTGTCTAGGTAGGCAATCCCCCATCCAACTAATCCATCACAATGCAGAGTACTCGTGAGCCTTTTTCACTGAATGTCCTTCAGTGGAATTCGGGAGGTGCTTCTGCCCTCAGACTTTTATCTGGTAGAGATGCAGATGTTATAGTGCTTCAGGAGACGCGGTCTATCCGTCTTCCCCAGGACATTACTCGATTTATCCCAAAGCATATATGTTCCCACTATACTCCGTACTTAGCCCCACCTCACTCCTCTTCATCTCAAGGACTCTTGACCTTAGTTAAGTGCTCCTTAAGGTCCTCCCTCCTATTAAACTACTCTTGTCCAGCCATGTCTTGTTTAGTAGTTTCACTTAGTAAAAACGATAAACGCCTCAGTCTAGCCAATGTCTACATCCGTCCAGGGGAAATTCACAAGAACCGTGATCTCCTGGATAGTATTATTGACAGCGGTTATGACATGATACTTGGGGATTTCAAAGACAGAATTGGTCGTTGGATCAATGCAGCGCTTCGCAGAGCCAGGAACGGTTATCTTATTCACAAACCCCCATCCCCTACCTTTCATTGCACATCAACAAATTCTATCCTCGACATTTTACTGCTTCACTCGAGGTGGCTGTTAAAACCCCTCTGCACGGAGCAGTCGCGCCAGCAATTGTCCACCTCTCATGACCTAATTCGTTGGAGAATTGAGGAAGATATGTTGCTTCGCAGAAGGTTTCACTTTGATCCGATCAGAGTGGCCTTCTTTCAGGCGGCTATCCAACTCTTTCCCCGAATAGGAAATGAGAGTCTGACCGAATTTAATACCTACCTCTTTTCGCAAGCTACCGCGATTCTATCGACTACCTATAAAGGTCGTATATACAATCCCACTCCGACGAAACTCAAGGTCCTAGCAAAATTACTGAACCTCCCTAATCTCTCTGCTTCCGCCAAACAGGCCCTCTCGAATGAATACTGGAGCACCAGATACAGGTTCCAGCTGAGTAGGGATAGGACGAGTATCGCTCGCCTTAATCCTTCTCAGTCTTCCTTTTGGAAGATTTTCAAGAAGGAGAAGTTTGTTTGCTGGAAGGATAGAGCATTGAGTTGGATAGGGAATGTAGGCCTTGATAAAGTTTTGGAGGAGTCACTAGCCCTACACAACTATGGAGCCACTCAATCACCTCAACCAATCCCGCCTTGGTGTAACTTCAGGAGTAGGGATCTATCTGTTACGGATATTCTTAACTCCTGGGGTCCACTCCCGGGCACCTCCAAATCCGTCGTTCCACTTTCTTCTCGGGTCTGTCAGCTTTTGACAGCTGATCAGAGAAGAGAGGTGGCCGTAACAATGCTTTTAGCCTCCCCATCTGATGTAGCAGGCATCAATATTAGTAAGCGTGTTTTTATTCCTAAGAAAAAATCCTGCTCATGTCCTAAAGACCTGCGACCCATTTCGATTCAAAATTCCCTCGTGTCGATTTACGAAAAAGCGCTTGCGCGTAAAATCCGCGACCATTTAAGTAGGCGAAATTTGATCCCTCCAGGTTTTCATGGGTTCGTCAAAGGTCGCTCGGTCCATTTAGCAGTAGGTGAGGTGGAGCAGTTTTGTCGGGAAAATAGCCATCGCCTAGTTGTGGCTATTTTCCTTGACTTTTCTGCTGCATTTGACCGCATCTCCATTCCTTTTGTGATCTCTTCTCTTAGGTCCCTCGGGTTGCCTGCGAGAATTGTGAACAGGGTGGAGATTCTGCTGTACACCAAGCGGTTTTATTATGAAGACGACCCTGATGCGCGTCAGTTTTACCCTATTACAGGTGTGCCTCAAGGTTCACCTCTTTCTCCTATCTTATATCTTGCTGCCTCCATTAATCTATTCAAAATATTTAAGCGCGAACAACGTCTTGTGGTGTATGCTGATGACACCACAGCCCTGTTCTCTGGACACAGGTGTAAAGACGTAGTTTCTGACATCAGCCGCTTCTTTTTAAGATTAAAAGACCAGTTACCCAAATCCAATCTTATTTTAAACTCCGCCAAATCGCAGGCGGTTGTCTTTCATGGCACCACTGCAACAAAGAAAAAACTTAAGAGATTAGCACTCTCAGCACTTTCCTCCATATTTGCCTCTGAACCACTCCCCACCTTCACATGTCGGGTAAAATACCTGGGGTTCACCGTTACGGTGAACTGGTCGGCGAAAGCTGACCTGGATAGACTTAAACGTATCCTGAGGAAAGCTAGGTGGGCTCTGAAACGGGCTCAGCATCTGTCATTGAAAGGGAAAACCCAGGTACGCCTTTGGGGTACCTGGGCTATCTCGGGACTAGTCTTTTTCTCAAGAGGACGTCCCCCAGAGCAAAGGCTAAGGTTTCTTAAGCTCCTCGTCTCTCGTTTACCCAGCATAGTTCGCGCCGATTGGATTCTTCGGGGGGTGAAAGACCCCGGGTGGTTCAGTCGGAAGGCGGCGTGTTGGATCGGTTGGGGGATCCAACCGATCGGTTGGGGATCGCTCAGATCCCCCTGGATCTGAGCGATCTAGGGGGATCGCTCAGATCCCCCTGGATTTGATGCCTTGAACATTGAAGAAGACTAACACGTGCTGTCTTGTTATTTCTTTTGTTTATCTTGGAACTGATCTGACATTTATTTATTCCTTCACCATGTATTATTTGTTATTAAGAAAATCTTTATTTATTTATTTATTTAAATAGCCGACTAAAGTGTTCGTATAATAAAAAACTGACACACTCGATAACGCTTGCGAAATCAACTGGTTCACCTGCACACAAACCAACACTACTGTAGATGCATGACTCTACAGAAGATAGGTTTTCTACCGGACAGCCGGACGCCACTTGACCAGCGAAAAATTCCGGACACATTGGTTGCTTTCGTCACTTTCCAGCCGTCGGTGCAGCTCATCTAAAGCCTCGTGTCTTATCAAACGATTTATAGAGGATAAATCACGGAGTATACGAAAATCGGAAAATCGTTTAAATAGATTATAAATAGTAATGATCCTAAAGCAGATCTCTGTAGAACACTCTAATTTATGGTTATCACCAACGAGGAAATTTTTTGTCCGAAACTTGTATTTATGGGCAATTTCAAACACATGTATTTAACAACATCAGTGACGATTCATAAATCGTCAGCGATGTAAACCTATGGTCTAACGGGCTTTCAAACACACACATATATAGAGAGAGGTATTTTGTAATTAAACATCATCTTTAAATTTTGCATTAAACAAACATGGCCGTAAATGTTATGCAAAAGTATGTCAATCAATATTAAAAATAATAACAATCGATATGTCACCAAGTTTAATATTTCTTAAAATGTTATTTATATTAATAAAACTACATGCTTTTTGTCTTCGAATGCAGATAGTATAAGATGTATATTTCTAACACTATCCAGCACGCTGTGATCATTACACCTAATTCAATACATTATATGATCATTACACCTTAAAAAAGTTAGAGATCTAATATACATACAATCAATCCAGTTCCAGATCAATCCAGTTCCGCTCGCTCCTCTTGCAGAATTTTTAGAGTTTATGGGAGGACGTAAGAAAACAACTAAAACCGACAACAACTATGGACAAATGCAAGTGCAGTGCTCGATACACGACTGCAGCGTCTGGACAACAATCGCCTGCAACAAGAATAAGGCTAAAGAAGACTTTGTATGTGGTTTTTGTGCCAACAAACTAATCTGCAACCTTTCCAATAAGCACATATCAACATCCAACACTTCAACTCAAACTACCCCCGTCGTTTCTAATGTCCTTTCTCGACCCACCGACCCTGTCACTATATACATTTCCCATTCCATGTCATCTTCAATCCCCGACACCCCACGTCCCGTTCTTCCCGTCTCGTTTCCCAATAACTTGCATCCATCAATCAAAATAACCTCCACCAACCTCCACTATCCTTCAACTCATAACCTTTCCTCACATTGCTTGCCACCCTCTTTATTATTATCATTATCCTCGTTGTCTCCCGCCGTCAAACCAAATCCCCCCAAATCATCAACTGCCAGCTCTTCTATCGTGATCTCACCTACTCACGTCAGTCGTCCTCCTTTACGAAAGCGCTTCCTTCTCACGATCGTTGCGTCATTGTCACTAATATCACGCCTTCCAACTCCTTATCTCCACAAGCACGTCTCGACCACGATGCTTCCGCCTTCAGATCCATCCTCTCGTCTATTGTTCCTGTGAATAAACCATCCTTTTTCAAGGACATTTCTCCTGTCGCATTCATCCGTCTAAACAAATCCTCTCAATCTAATCCTTCCCAGCCCCCTCTCCTAAAAATTGTTTTCAAGCATTGCTCTCACGCGTCTACTGTCCTCTCTCAACGATTTAAACTCATGTCATCTTCAACCACTCGAATTTTCACCGATCGCGCCCCTTCTAAAATCGCTCAAATCTCTTCAGCCCGCATCAAAAAACGCCGTCGCGAGGAAAACGGCGAAACATCACTCGCCATCCGAAACATAGACGGAAATTTTCAAATTGTCCACACCCGTCCAAAAATTCGATGGCGCTCCATCTCTCCTATGTGTCTTCTCCACTAGACTCTTTCGCCACAACACACGGTTTCCGCCTCGGTCTCCTCAACACTAGATCTATTCTCAATAAATCCGATCTTATCCTCAACCTATTCACCAAGCAATCCATCGATCTCTTCTGCCTCACCGAATCCTGGCACTCAGATTCCGACGACCTTTCCATTCGCCGTCTGCTCTCTGCCGGTTGCTCCCTAGTCGAATCCGCCCGCCCCTCAGCTCATGCCCTTCTAAATTCTCTAATCATGGCGGCATCGTCGCATTCGCGCGTCACCCCGCGTCTCTTCGCAAAATCAATCCCCCTTTCAGTCCTTGCTCTTTTGAATTGCTCACTTATCGTTATTCTAACCCGATCACTCTAGATCTCGCCATTGTATACCGTCCTGGTTCATCAGCTCCTACAGCCTTATTTTTTACCGAACTCGCTGACCTCCTTTCTCATTGTTCTTTGTCCTCAATCCCTTCACTCGTTCTAGGCGACTTCAACATCCGCTTAGACCGCTCCTCTTCCACGGATTCCATTCGGCTCATCAACATTCTATCCAACTACACTTACAAACGAATATCCACTGCCCCCCATTTATATCCTTGGTGGAGCACTCGACATCATCGCTGCCCCCGATCATTTTGCTGCCTACACATCACTGTCCATCTCTGATCCTTGTCTATCCGATCACTTTCTTATCACCCTTGATATCACTCGCAACCACACCCCTCCTCACACACTTACAATCCTACGTCGCCCTCGGACAAATCTTGACCTCTCCCTTTTCCGCTATCCCTTACTCAAATCGTCTCTATCATATCCCACAATAACATATTCATCTCCCCACGATCTCGTCTTACTTTTTGATATTGAACTCACATCCACTCTCGATATTCTCTTGCCCTTCAAGTCTCACCCACACCGTCGCTTGCACCGTGCCCCATGGTTTGACATCCAATGCCTACTCTCAAAGCGTCGACTCCGTCATGCTTTTCGAGTCTATCACCGCTCTCTCAGACGTGATTTCCGCGCGATCATTCCGTCTTTCCGTGATTCCTATCTTGCTCTTCACCGGTCTCATCTAAACCTACTACGTACCAAATGCAACTCCTTCTGGCAGCATAAAATCATCACTTCATTCAACTCTAAGACTCTATGGCATACTTTTAACTCAATCCTTGCTCGCTCCTCTTCGCCGTGCAACATCAATGCCAATGATTATTCGTCATTTCTCCAGACTAAAGTATCCACGTTGCTCTATAACATCCCGGTCTCCATCCAATCCCACTCTGCACAGCCTAGCATCATCCTTCCGGAACTCTTTCATTTTCTTCCTGCCTCACCTAGCGAAGTATCATCTGTCCTCATGTCGTTGCCCAACAAAACCTCACCCGCCGATCCCCTGCCTACTCACATATTAAAATCCATATGCTCATCGATATCCGCATTTCTCACAACCTTGTTTAACTCGTCTATCCGCAGTCGTATCTTCCCTTCACACTGGAAATCCGCAATCGTTCGTCCCCTCCTTAAGAAACAATCGCTCGACCCCTCTCTTCCTTCTAGCTATCGCACCATTTCACTACTTCGTACTCTTTCTAAGCTCTTAGAACGCCTCATCTTAAAACAGATCAACGCTTATCTCTTCTCATCCAATCTGTACTCTCCTTTCCAATCCGCTTTTCGCTCTAATCACTCCACAGAAATCGCTTGCATAAAAGTTTACAATGACTTACTCATTTTTCGAGACAAGGCTCTCTATAGTGTTCTCATCTCCCTCGACCTCTCCTCCGCATTCGACATTGTCGACCACTCCATCCTCCTTTCTCGCCTTCGTTATGATTACGGCTTTTCTTCCTTCTCCGTAGCATGGTTTACCTCATACCTATCCGACCGTTCCTTTTGCGTCTGTTCTAATTCATCATCTTCCCCTCCTATCCCTATTTTTTGAGGGGTCCCATAAGATTCAGTCCTAGGTCCCCTGCTTTTCTCTCTTCTGCTTGGCGATCTCTCTCCGTTTATCAAACCTTACTCCTTTAACATCATGCAATACGCCGATGACATCCTCATCTATGCTCATGCACACGCACATCGCATACACAATATTGGCATTTCTGCCTCCAACTGTCTTTCTTCTTTCTACAAATGTCTCTCCATTCTCCATCTCGTTCTAAACCCCGACAAGTCTAAAATGATATGGATCCTCCCCCGTAAACCAAACATATCTCCTTCCACTGTATCTTTTGCCTCATCGATTATCCCCATAGTCCACAATCTCACTTTCCTAGGCTTCCATTTCGATGATCACCTTTCTCTTGAAGCCTTAGTCCGTGACAAGGTCCGTGCGTCTAACTTAATTCTCCGTGACATCCGCCGTATCCGCCCCCTTATCGACTTCCGTTCTTGTGTGCCTCTTCTTTCATCGCTTCTCTTCCCTAAAATCGATTACTGCCTTAGCCTTTTCGCCAATTCTCCAAAATTCATAATCCTACCCCTACAACGAATAATAAACACAGCCGTTCGAGTGCTCTTTCGTCTCCGTCGCTTCGACCACACATTCACATATTTTGCCCAACTCTCCTGGCCCATCATCCACATCCGCATCAAACTCCGCCTTCTTCTCGTTACTTTTCGTCTCATCGCTGTCAATTCCCCATCGTTAATCAGCCTTCCTTTCTATGACGACACTCGCCCCACCTCGCTATCGCTGCGTTCCCGTCATACCCTATTACTTCATGTTCCCAATTACTCCAACAACTACGGTCTCCGATCCTTCCTCGTCACCGCCTCACTCGACTGGAATCAACTCCCTCTTGACGTCCGTCGCGCCCCCTCCTTTATCACATTCAAACACCTCCTCCGTTCACACCTTCTCGATACATGATTTACATTTTTGTTTTGTTGTGATCATGTAAGTGTGCGCTTACACGCATTTGCCACTTTAAAATAAATCTTTTTTTAATTCACATTTGCTATAGTGATTAAAGGATAAATTACCTAATAGACTATTTGTCAGTATGGAAAACAGTTTGTAAGGATACTAACCTAACAGATCAAAACTAGTTAGAAGAATGAATGAATTGGCTACATACTCAATATCCAAGTAACATTTTTATTTTTCTATTAGATGTGAACAAACTAAGCAGTGCTGATCCTTTATTCTGAATTTCAATGTTCTAATTTTAAATATTCCATCCTACTTATCGGGCCTATCTTTTATGTAAAAAGACAAGATCAATCCTTGAATATTAAATTTGCTAAGAGCACTAAAAGCCGTACACGTAACCAAAATATCCCCAGCGCTTCAGATTGCAACCACTAAACATGGACGCTTAAAGTCTATTATGCTTCATGATAGTAATATATGTATTGCTAAATAATTTAAGTAAATTGGGCCTTTATATCAATACAATCATAATTGTCCACTTTTTTAAATTCTTTATGGTATTTTATTACATTTCGTAACAGATGGCTACTACTCTCAATTCTTTCGTATCAAATGATAAATATCTAGAATATCATCGTAATCACGGTGCTCACTTTCTAAACATCGAAAATGGTCCGTGTCCTGTTTCCCTACTGAAAATGTAAAAGCTGAGCCTTATAAGTTTCTAGCTTCGTGTATTCTTAACTAAAACTTATTTTCTAGCGTTGTTATATCTTCATTGACGCGTTAAAGGCAGAATATAGTGATTAATGTGTGCAATGGGATTTTAATTCAAGACTATAGTTTGGATCAGTTTTTAATGTAAGCGCCAGCCGATAGTAAATTGATGTAAAATGATTATAAAAATTAGAAATTCCAGCTGTAATAAATATTGACTAAAATTCGAAAAAGCAATTTGATAATTCAAAACTTGTTTTAATAAATGCCAATACCCTTTAAACATTTAAAATTAGGAAAGCAAAAAAAATCGATGGCGGCCGCTATCAAAAATGTGATTTTGAATAAATAATCTACTCCTGATTGTAAATAAAAAATCTCAATAATATGTATTCAATAAATATCGCATTGATCTTAGTTCGTAAATATGGATATGTCTAATAGCAGGTAAATCACTAATGTACCCGGCGTTTAAACATCGAGAGGAATTATAATAAATTATTCACAAATTTTCGACTATAGTCCTATACTCATTTTTAAGTGTTATGTCTTGAACATAACACTTAAAAAGGACTATAACACTAATAACTGTTCCTAATAAAAGGTTGCCTTGCACAATATAAAAAATCTCAATAATATGCATTCAATGAATACCGCATTGATCTTAGTTCTCAATAATATGGATATTGATGAGCGAACTTCCTTACGAGGACCGTCTTCGGTCTTTAAATATGCAGTCGTTATGTGATATTCGTGACTCGCGGGATCTGTGTTGTGTATGGGAGGTATTTCACAATGAACACCATGTGTTGCGTGGGCTCTTCAACATTCGATCAACTCGAGCTTTGCGAGGTCACTCGTGTTATCTTAGTCGTCGACTAATAGTACATTCTAGGACGATTCAATTTGGACAACGAATAATAAATTCATGGAATCGTTTGAGCGATGATATTGTAAATGTGGCGACTCGTGAGCTCTTTAAACGACAGATTATTTTAAATTGTTAACTGATTTGTTTTCGTTTTTCTCTTTTTCTTTGATTTTGACTATCGATTTGTCAGCACCTCTGAGCTATGCTCGTAAGGTTGTCTACATAATAATATAAAATATGTGTGCCCACCTCTTGTTATCATTTTTTCATGTCAAAACATAACACTTGAAAAGGACTATAATTTGTAATTTTCTAAAAATGCTAACAAGAGTTAGAGAAATATCAAAAAATTTCCCCTCTTCTTTGATCCATCTCCAATAATTCTTTATCAATTATCATTATCAACTATTTTGAAATTTCGTGTTTCATTAATTTAATGTATAAAATTTTTATTTTTGACAATTCAGACAAAACTTGGTCTGGAAATTAGAATATAACACATGCTCGATAAAGTAAGATCCAGTGAGAACGTTTTCTTTTCTAAGAGATAAATGTAGAATGAACTAGATGGAATTAAATAACAGCAGACGAGGTTATCATGAGCTTTCAAAATGTCGTAATGTCACTTTATTGGTGTTTACGAAGATTGACCGGGAATTTTGGTGGGTACCGGGATTTGGTGGAAATGGTTAACGCATTAAAAAGATTTATTTACGTGGTAGATGCGTGCCGGCGCACGCTTACATGACCTCTACAAAAATCTAAGTCATGTGTCGAGAAGGTGGGAACGTTGGCGGTATTTGAATGTGATAAAGGAGGGAGCACGTAAGACGTCGAGAGGGAGCTGATTCCATGTAAGGAGGTGACGACGAGAAAGGATCGGAAAACGTAGTTGTTGGAGTAATTACTCATATGCAGATTATCAACTTCTTTCCCTATGGAATCTGTAATTATATACTGCTCAGGCTATACCGCCCCCTCACGTATGTTCATTAACGACCTTGCCGATCTTATTTCTCACGGTTCATTGTCTTATTCTCTTTATTTTGTTCTCGGTGACTTTAACATTCCTCTTGATCGCTTGGCTGACTCTGACCCTATCAATCTAACTAATATTTTTTCTGATTTTAACTATAAATTACTGTCAACAAATCATACTCATATTCTCGGCTGTGTTCTCGATATCATTGTTGTTCCCAACTACTTTAATGACGATACCTCTTTCTTAATTACTGATCCTGGTTTGTCCGATCATTTCCTTCCCACTCTTACTCATACTCGTCCCCATCCGCCTTCTCCACCTCCAACATTAGCTACTCGATGTCGGCAATAGAAACTTCTCGATATCCTTATTATCTGCAAAGCCTTACTCAATTCTTCACTCTTTTCACTTCCACTTAACTATCTTTCTCCCGATGTACTCTGCATTCTGTTTGATTCTGAACTTACGTCGATCCTCAATTACCTTCTGCCAATCCGATCCCGACGTTTTCAGCGCTTACCCCATGCTCCCTGGTTCAATTCTGACTGTAGTCTTTCTAACCGTCAACCCGGCCAACATTTTTGTGTGTTTAATCACTTTATTAAACGTTCTCCAAACTCACTAATTCTAAATCTCCGTGCTTTTAACAACGCTCATAGCCGTTCCAATCTCATTCTTATGAGTACTAAACGTACTCTCTTTTGGCGAAATCAACTCAATTCCTCTAACAACTCTAAATCTCATTGGACAATCTTAAACTCAATTCTTTTGAGATCACCTAACCCTTGTAGCATCAATCCTGATGAATTTTCTTCTTATCTAAAATCTAAGCTTTTTAATATTTTTTGATCGTATATTCTCTACAAAATCGGAATTATTATTATTATAACATACAAGACAAAACCTATATGGCTGTTCAGTCTGCTCACGAAAAAATAAAATAAAAATTAAACAAAATGTAGAATTGATAGAGTTAAGAAAATCAGGGATACGATAGCTTCTCCATATTATCGATCTGTTCCAGACATATTCGCAATCGCTTCTTAAATAAAGTCAGCGTTGTGGAGGCAACAACGTATTCAGGAAGACTATTCCACACGTTAACTACACGTCTTGACAATCTTGTGACAGGCGATAGTTTCCCAGTATGCTGTTTAAAAATTGTCATCGAATGATGTCGCCTGGATCTATTATTACGACACGCCATAATATTTCGAGGATATCCATCAAATTTGTGCAATAATTTCCACGTTGCAACCAAGTCGATAAACATTAACCTCACCTTCATGTCAAATATGTCAATCACTTTAAGTCTCTCACGATAAGGTAAATACTTACAGTCTGGACATAAACGGGTAATACGGCGAAGAACTCCATCGACAGCATTCAGTTCAGTCCGTGTACATGGGAAGCAAGATGGAGAGCAATACTCAAGTATTGGTCTCAATAACGAGTTAAACAGCACCCTGAACGACGATGGATTTATTTTCAGAAAGCAATTTTTGATAGTGTGCATCATTTTTCTAGCTTTGCCTAATTGAATGTTGTAATGATGTCGTGTCTTTAAAGATGAATCGATCAAAATACCAAGATCACGATGAGTCGAAACTATCTCAAGTTCTTTTACACCAATGAAGTAGGTATGACATCCTTTGCGTCCACGACCCAATCTCATATTCTTACACTTTTCCAGGTTTAATGATACTCCTGTAGTAAGACTCCATTCATACACTAAATCCAGGTCACGCTGCAATGACAAACAGTCTCGTTCAGTCGAGATCACATTCCATAACTTCAAATCGTCAGCATAGGCTAAGTGTGATACATTAAGCGATCTCAACAACTCGTTGATAAAAATGCAAAATAATAATGGCCCGAGAACCGTTCCTTGAGGTACACCACGTATAACACTGCGTTTAGATGAAAAAGCATTACCTACTCTTACACAAAATTGTCGACCACTCAAGAAGTTCTCAATCCAACGAGTCAGATAGTAATCTACACCAATAGATTCGAGAATACTTATTAATTTAGCATGTGGAACGCGATCAAATGCCTTGGAGAAATCCAAATAGACGACATCGACAACCAATCTACATGAAATTGCGTCAGCCCATTGTTCACGAGCACATAAAGTATTCGTTAGACATGAGCGGCCATGCCGAAAACCGTGTTGAGAGTCGCTCAAATAGTTTATTGAACCCAATACATTTATTAATCTTTTGTGAACAATTCTCTCAAGTACCTTACTTACAGTAGATGTTAAACTTATGGGCCTAAAATCACTAACATCGCAAGCATTTTTCGTTTTCGGAAGTGGTACCACAATCGCCGATTTCCAATCATTTGGAATTATCGACTTATTGAGAGAAACGTTGAATAATTTGGAAAGCGGATATGACAGGATACATTTCAAGAGCTTAAGGATATAAGTGGGGATATCGTCAGGACCAGCTGACACGCATTTAGCTAACCTTGATAGCTCTATCTCAACTTCCTCCATCGTGATAATTATATATGGACTCTGACAGATTGATGAACCATTACAAATATTGACTTTATAAGCATCATCCCTATTTAACGATAGTGCAAACACATCAGCGAACGCCTCAGAAATTTTCATAGGGTCTTCAACTAATTCGTTTCCGATATGAATGCGTCGGACACTAGAATTAGATACTCTTGATCGACAAACATAATTCCAAAATCGCTTGGGTGTGTGTCCTAAAGACATAGCAACATCATTCTCGTACAAGTATCTCTTTTTTGATTTTAAGCGATTGCATTTATTGCGTATTAGTTTGTACTCACTATATAAATCATCACTCTTACTACAGAGACTCCACGCCTTATTTCTCAACCTTATACAACGCTTTAGTTCGCTATCAAACCACGGAGGTACTACCGCTACTCTTACACGTTGAATTGGGCTCATCTAGGAGTTGTGAAATGTACTGAGGAGGCATGAAAAACATTTGGTTTAGCGAGCATAGTTATTTATTATTTCGTAAATACTTTTATAATCCTCGAATCAACATTAGAAAAACAAGTAAACCAATTGTTTTAAAAAAACTCGATAGACTTACATTTGTGCCAACTTATGCTAATTTAAAAGGCATTTCACCCACACGGGAACAGCTCAAATGTTTTAAATATATTGCCAAATATGAACAGAGTTGGCATTAAAAAGCTCCAATAATAGATAAATTCAGTACTTAATAGTTAATAGTGTGATTCAAGCATGATTACATGACGCGTAATCTCCGTAAATAAATCTTACAAAATCTTTCTGAATAGCAGCGTATCGTTTATAGTAAAGTACAACGCTCAAACAATTATTCAGTACCGTTGCCAGTGACGCAGATGCAAGAAAAAGATCAGAATACCGAGATATCAATACCAGCGATTACGAGTTCGTACCAGTGCAATCGATACGTTTGGTGATGTGAGATCGAGCGCAGAGTCATTGCTAGGGGCACTGGGAAATAGACTGATTCGGATGACTGCGATAAGCCGTCATCGTCTTGGCTCATGTCTTGGCACAATGGGAAAATGTGAAACACTAGGAAATCAAGGAAATAAATGGTATAAAAAATACTAAAAAGCATCAACTGAGTTAGTATCAATAACTTCCGATATCCGATTTCAATAATTAATAATGCGATTCGAGCATGATTTGAGGACAAGTTACTTTCATATATGGCTATTTCGTAATCTGACTGAATTATCCCGTGTTTGAATTTGCTGGAAGCTTAATCAATGCTTCCAGCAAATAAATCAACGCTTTCAGCAAATTATCTCAATAGCTTTGCTAAATAATATGATACAAGTGCACTAGTTCGATAATTAATGGCTGCGATTGAAGCGAATTCATATCTCTTATAATACGAATATCACGAACGTTTTGTTGAACAATCTATAACAAAATAAATAAGTTAGTTTTTATCATAGCATTCTTCTCCGCTGTCTGCTGATTAATCTGACCATGGTTTAATATGTAATCCTTTAGATATTTCGGCATCCTTCGAGAGCCATCATTGGTCCTTGTTAATAATTTCCATATCATTAAAGCTTGAGTGGTTTATCGTATCCGAAATTGTGGATCGTCGGTTTAGCGAGCTGTATTCATCGCGTATATCGAAAGAACGATTATTTTCAACATTTCGTTCGTGTGTTAAACAAGCTAGTGTAGAATCATCACTTAATGATGGATGAACTGATGATCTCTCATGTGGTTCGATGCTTCCGGTGTCAACAAAGCGTCAACATGTATCCCATTGATTGTAATAATAGTTGCCCTTCTAGATAATTTACTTATCGCTGTTGCAATTATAGAACTGTCGAATAAGTTTTAATTTAATGAATCGCGTCGAATAGCATACCTTTGCGAAATGTCCCTTTCCATATTAAAAATGTGATATTTCGGACAGTGCGTATATTTCGATTATGTACTGGTCCACCACAGAATTCACAAGTTGAAATGTTCTTTCTAGTACGCGTAGCAACATTAATAAGATCAGTGTTATCAATACTCTCTGTCGGAGCCTCGAGACGGCTACTGTCAATGAAGAGTCACTACTAGTAACTTCACGTTGAATGTATTTAGTCACCTGAATTCGAGCGCTCTCTCATTAGCGAGCAATGGTCAGAATATCTTCGAGAGTTTCCCGTCGTGATTCTAATAGTCGCTGCCAAATTTTCGAATTTTGAATTCCTTGCTCGAAAGCATCAATAACACGCATATCACGCTTTTGTAGGGATGTGGCCCCTTGAAAGTTGCATATATCAGCAAGTATACTAAATGATCGAGCTTACTGATCAAATGTTTTAGAATCCTTTTGTTTGATGCTATGCAGCTTGAATCGGGCGTAAATAGAATTGTGTTGCGTGACGAACGTGTTTTGCAAAGTATTCATTGCCTCTGAGAACATCTTACATGGCATAACCAAAACAGAGATCGAGAATATCAAGTTGACGAGGATGCTCAATTTTTGAGGGTCTGTCTCGTCTGGGTACACATGGAGAAGACTTTTGAAACGCGCTTTCTAATGTAGCCATTTTCTCTGCTTTAACATTGTCTGGCCTGATAATGAGCTGAGGCGGGGTGTAACTTGTTTATCCAACAAATTGTTCAATAAACTGTTATAATACGAATACCATGATTTTATTGAACACTATATTATTAGTATTACAAGTTATAGCCAAATGGCTGTTGCAACTGATCACATAGGAAATAAAAAAGAAAAGAAAAGAAGAAAAAAAGTTAATAGCGGTTACATAATATTGTATACATTCGGAATGCCATGATCGTTAATCCACTGACGAAGTTGAACTTTAAATTGAGATAAGTCCTTGGTACATGCTATTTCTCCCGGCAACGTGTTCCAGGCGTTTAATGCTCGATGTGAGAGCCTAGCCAAACTCACTACTTTACCGTGGGGAAACTTAAATAGTTTCAACGGGTGGCCACGATGCGTCTGAGAACAAACTTTAACATATCACGAGGGAAAACAATCTATCCCATTAACCATTCGCCATAATGCAACAAGGTCTAGGTAATATAGCCTCTGACCCAAAGATGGTATCTTTAGAAATTCAAGCCGCTCACGATATGAATATGATCCATCCATACACATTCGAGAACCTCTACGAAAGATTGACTCTAGTCTATTGAACTCTTTCTTAGTGTATGGAAAAACTGCTTGCACGCAGTACTCTATATGCGGGCGAACAAGAGCGCAGTAAAGCCATTTGAAGACGTATGGATTAATACGATTAAATGCATTTTTGACGCAGTACATAGCTCGCAAAGCCTTGCTATAGGCAAACTCTGTATTTGATCGGGATTTCAATGTCCTATGCACCATGACACCCATATCCCTATACACCATGACGACATTAAGAATTGAAGTTCCGAGGCGAAAACGACGGTCATCGCAACGCCTTCCTAATTTCATGTGGCCGCATTTGTCAACATTGATCTTCATACCAGTAGCCTCACTCTATTGGTATATTTCATTAAGGTCTTCCTGCAGGGAAATGCCAAGCGGATCAATATCATCTACATACCATATTTTGAGGTCGTCAGCAAAAGTAAGACAGGGACTCTGAATTCGCAGCAACAAATCGTTAAGGAACACAATAAACAGCAGAGGTCCTAGTACGGTACCCTGCGGAACACCACAGTAAACGCGTCTGGAAGTGGAAAGATGGGTGCCAACTCTCACCCTAAAGAAACGATTACGTAGGAAATCTTGAATCCAATTACACAACATTACAGGAATGCCGTAGTTAAATAGTAATGCTACCAAGCTCTCATGCGGCACCCGATCGAATGCTCTTGAAAAGTCAATGAATACCACATTAATTAATTGGCCGCGACTGACCGCCTCAACCCACATTTCGCGTGAAGTCAATAAGTTTGTTAAGCAGGAACGACCAGGGAGGAAACCGTGCTGAGAAGACGACATTATTCCGAGTTCCCTCAAGTGATGCCTGATCCGGGTGGCGATCAACTTTTCAAGCACTTTGCATAGAGAACTAGTCAGGCTGATTGGTCTATAGTCAGTACAAGCCGTTGCAATGGTTTTCTTTGGGATCGGAACTACGATGGCAGTTTTCCAGACTTCAGGAACACATCCACTGGTCAAACTGTTCTCAAAAATAGCAAGAAGGGAAGGAGCCAAATATCTAGATAAATTCTTCAAGAGAAACGGAGAAATGTCATCAGGGCCAGTAGAGCTAAATGGGTCAAGCTGATCAAGCTGACTTACAATCTCACTAATCGTTACTGGAAGAAAACGCGAAGATTGCTTTAATGCTACACCATGCGAAGTGATAGAAGCTCTTTGTGAATTATTTGTCGGTATCGAAAAAGACGTAGCAAGGCATTCCACAATACCACTCTGAGAAGTTATCATACATCCCTCCGCATTAAGGACATACTTGATTTCTGTATTAAGGGTTCTGTTGCGACGAACATAGGCCCAGAATAGTTTTGGATTTCGTGTTACATTATTAGCGATAGACGATTCGAATGCACATCGTTTTGTTGCTTTCACTCTAGTACAAAGATTTCGAACATATTTATATCTGGCAGAGAAACTAGAGTCAGAACGCTGAAGCTTCCATAAACAATTTCTTGAACTTATTAGTTGTCTGACGTTGGAATCTATCCATGCAGGTGACTTAGCAGCATAAGAGGATTCGCGCATAGGGGCGAGAATATCAGATAATTTATGTAGGTAATCAGTGATCATATTCAATGATAGCTTGTCCGTGTTCATAAAAGTACACGGGAATTGGTTGTAAACTCTCAAAACATCTTCTATTCTCACTTTCGACCAATGACGTTTGTAAGTTTTTGAACAAGGTGGACAGAATCTGGAATAAGGGACAGCCGTCAAGGAGAGCAAGCAGTGGTCACTACTTCCTAAAGGAGGGAGATGATCAACTTTGATTATGTCTCCTACATATCTGGAAAACACCAGATCAAGTACCGAATCCAATCTTGAAGTTAAGCAAGTTGGCTCTAGTACATGCTGAATCAGCATGAGTTCCTCAGCAAGGAACTCAGATATTTCCCTTTCATTGGAACTACCATCAGAAAAGACATAGTCTGACCATCTAGATCGTGGAAGATTAAAATCGCCCAAAAGAATAAAGTGAGGGGAGGAACATACCGATTGTAAAATAAGTTTTAGCTGATCAGTGTCTGCAATTACTGACGGAGATCGATACACGACTCAAAAATTCATACTGGTCGCTGAGTGATCAATACGGAAGCATAGAGTCTCAAACGACACACAAGGGTCACAAATATTCAACACCTCAGATACGAGGAAATTTTCTCTGACATACGCGGCGACACCGCCACCTCGCCTACCTGATATCCGGTCGCTTCGTATAAGGCGAAATCCAGGAATGTTCACAGTGGTATCGACAATATATTAATGCAACCAGGATTCAGCAACGCAGAAAATGTCATACGAATGAGAAAGCATGTGATACTTCAACTCCACTATTTGAGCAGGCAAACTACGAAGATTAGAATACCCAATCGATAAATAGCGTGTGGGTTGTGGTAAGGGATTACTAGGAACGGTGAATAATTTGTTGAATGAAACTAAGTGTCCCAGATCAGAATTGAAACTAACGCTATTGAAGAGTTGCGATGAATGACTGTTGAAACTACCTTTTCCAGACGAACTAGCAAAATTCAAACTGGATACTGCTAAGTGACGCTGTTGATCGTTATGGGATTCCAACGAACTACTGGGTGCCACCTGACAACCTGAAAATTTCGTATGCATAAGTTCGTTTCACCTTCAGATAGCCGGTTTCGTAATACTGTTTTTGCTTCTTTCAACTTTAAACGATCTTCGAGACTCAGATCCTTAAGAATACGATGTGGATAATCTTTAAGTCGAAAACCACGTTTGAGCAAAAGGTCTGCATGTTATGCGGAAGATAATACAACTTTTAACAATCTTGGTTTCTCTACCACCTTTTTTCCAAGTCGAAACGACTTTGTAACCTTCAGAGTAGAAGCTAGCTTCTCATCACCTTCTAAGAGTAACTGACAGAACACAGTACGGAGGCTGGACACATCATCATTCATACGTGTTTGTGAGTTACTGGCCTTTGATTCAGCGATACCACTAAATAGGATATTGCAAGACCTATCTGGATGCGAACGGTAGTTTGTAGAAGGAGCGTTGTCCAAAGAAATGCTCTGACCATTTGAAGGTAAATAATTTCCTGATTTATTCTTATTTTTGGCCTTCTGTTTTCTATCGATGGCCACACTCGAATCGCTACCTCTGATTTCACCCAATTGATGGTATGTCGATCCAGCGTTTCGTGTAGGTAGCAATAGAGTGTTACGCCATACCCTTCCTTTGTTTACAGCTGGTGTAGTTTGTTCAACATAAATGACCGATTTTTCTTTGTCCTGAAAGGATGACAGCATCTGAAGTTCGGCATTTGAAGTATTATCGTGCTGATGCGTAGATGACAGTGAAGGTAATTCAATCCTCGGTTCACATATGTCAGGAGTTGAACTGTCATCTAATGGTAGCTTAACGACAGGATTAACGGTACAGGTGTTTATCGAAGTTTGATGGTCCGTGCTGTCTTGAGAGACACGAACGTCATTTAAGTTGATAGGTAACGATATATCACAACAATTCACATCACAAACCATATCTTGCACTAGTTTCATTTGGAGGGCCGAAATCATTGTAGCAGAACAAAAGCCGCAATAAAAGTCCTTGCTCTTGAGTGACGACTCGGTATTTAAAGGAATGTCGACAATAGACCACACTTCACAGCCTTTATTGCAGCATTCGACCTCTAGCCGCTTATACGCATTACGATGTTGCGTGATATGTATAGTGTTTGACTTTCTCTTCGAATTTGCTTTCTTCATGGTGAAATTTGATTTCTTCATTGTGAAATTGTAATTTGTGTATGTTATTTTATCTCAAACTTTTTTTAAGCTTTTTCTTGAAAAATTTCCTTCTTCTGCCTTCGTTGTTTAGCTGGAAAAAACGATTTTCTGTAATAGCTTGAAAGTTTCAACAGCATGTTAACAACCATAACAGCCACTTTTCTTCTTCTCAAAAAGCAATATCTCAACCCCTCACTATAATCTTCCTACCGTCATATCTTATTTATCCCAACTCTCTCTAAACTACTTAAGCGTATCGTTCTCAAGCAAATTAATGCGTACATTTTTCCTTTATCTTACTACCTCTCCTCCAAACATCTTTTCGCTCTAATTACTCTACTATTACTTGTGTTTTCATTTTCAAATAGAAAATATTATATCCTGATTGAAGGAATAGGGAAGACTAAACAGCATAAATTTACTCTATGCTGTTTCGACTGTTGAGTCTCAGCAGGAGAGAGCTGCTGCACAAGATCCATATGTGTAGCAGCCCCCTACTGATGAGCCTCAAAAGTCGAATCAGCATGGAATCAGTTTATGCTGTTTAATCTTCCCTATTTCTTCGATCAGAATAGAAATTGGCGGGAAAAGTAGAAAATATTATTTAAACAAAAGTTACTTTATTTCATAACAATATCATTTTTAGTCGTCGGATATTTGGCAAATTACACAAATCATAAAATTACTAAGGGAAGGGCGATGTACTAAAATGCTCGATAATCTTTTGTACATAATACCTGTCTTGTGTGTTACGTAAAACACATCATACTAGATGTCCTTACTTTTAAATCTTTAATTGTGGGCATGTCGTAACTTGACCGAATAAATAAAATAATCAGCATGATATGATGGACTGATCGTGAAATGCACACTTATAATTTATGCAAAACTTGTTGTCAGTGTATCCAGTTAGATGTTTGTTCAATCTTTTTGAAAGGTGACGGTATAATGATACGATCTTATTCTACGATCATTTGCTGTATCACAACGCAACAGAGCGTTGTGATACATCTGGGTACTGTAACAAGATTCAATTTTTCTCAAAACAAGAAAAAAGCCATAAAATTGAAGTACTATAAGTCTTTAGATTTAAGATTAAGAAAAAGTATTAATTGGTAAAAAACGTGTAAATATTTCTTAGTTAATTTATACGTTTGAGCGTTGATGTTCGAACACTTCAGGCGCTCTGCTAAATCTGACGTATTACATTGTTGATATCATTTGTGTAGTCATTTATCCTGTTATGATTATGGAATTTAACGGGCTTGTCCTCTGAGGTATTTGAATGTAAGAGTAAATTTATTTATCCATCTTTAAGGAAAGAATGTGTCATACGTGTTGGTAAAAAGAATTTTTTAAGCACATGACGAACTTTTACCCTAATGGCAATTGAGATAAATTGATCTGTATATAATTTCCAAAATAATCATAAATGTAGAATTAGTTTAAAGTTGCTATTGTGGACATACATCAACTTACAAGTCCACTAACAACATAAACTTTTAAATTAAATCTGACTGTATGTTTGATGGGCCCATAATGGAACTTTTTATATTAATTGTACTATATTATTCGAAAAATTATTTACATTTTCAAAAATTATAAGATTATATAAGATTTTTATTGTGTAAGCAGACTCCATTTTAACAAAGTAGAAATTATTTAAAAAATTAAAAAAAATTATTTGACTCTTGATTTTTCTACTATAAGATTTTTAATAACATCAATAAAAATAAAAAATTAAAATTTAAAATAAAAGTTAATTTTTGTGAATTGACTAGTAAATAATAGACGATGTATCAGAATAAAGTTAGAGGTTATCAGAAGGAACTGCTATGCTATCAGGTTTCGGTTTCTATTCATAAACCCGATATAGCAGCGGATCCAAATATGGGCTAATGACGTATTTCTTATGATGAAATTTGATTATTTAGTGTATCGTATTCTAATACAAAACATACTGTTTAATATCTATTCATAAAAATTCTTCTCTTAATAGTTTAAATTAATTTTTAATATTATCGTGTTGAGTTTTTTATTTTACTATTTTTGGTTTAAAATTGTCTTTGTTATATATACTTACAATAACATATACAAACTGCGATTTCCCTAAGCAACCATACGACAACAATACAGAAAAGCTGTGAAGTAAACTGAACATTAAATATAACCACCACCCTAAATTATGACCAAGGCGGATTGCTATAATGACAACATCCCATCGGTGGAACAGACTGACACAATTTCAGAGCAGGATGATACTAAAGCATCTGACGAATCGAGCGATCGCAACGAATTAAGCGATCGGGAAAAAGTCGAATTGTCGGTTGAATCCCACGATAGCCCAGACGATTTGAATGAAACTAAGATACCAACCGTTTCAACTTGACAATGCATCTTAATGCGTGTTCATTGTTCAATCTGCAGACGTCACTTTGTTCCTACAGCAAACGGTCTTCTTTGAAAGCGCCGTCCATCACCATGCTGCGATGAGGCCGGTATGCCGCCGATCAACATGATTTCGCCCGAGCACAGCGAGCCACCGCCAGATTCATTTTGGAGGACTTCTCTCATTGTAGAACTTCGCAAAGCATACATCTGCTACCAATTGCCAATTACTTCTGAGGAACCGTTTGTTAAATCGGGACAACTAAAGGAAGAACTACCACAGACGAATAGAAAGAACAACTTCGTCTTAAGGTCTCCGAAAATATCGAGGACGGCGACATCCATGGAGCTGTTTGGACTGTGTGCAGCGACGCTACATTGCTACCGTAGGATGATGGTACTCAAGCAGAACTTCTACGCCTACACCCTAACACTCAACTTTCGACACCAGCATTGAAACTTGACAGATCTTTTCCGGTAATGACGGCGAAATCCCTTCTCTCTACGTTAAACTATTTTCCGTACTAATCGACAGGCGGCGCATATGGTTTGACAGCCATACACCTGGATATCTACTCGGTCATACAGCCGAACCCGACGCGCGCAGACTATTACTGTCGTTTACTAAATTATTATATGTGATTATAAGAGAGAAGGTGACTAATGAGATAGCGCAAAAAAATTTTGAGTCAGACTACTGCCATTTCGCACAAAAGGCGTCGATGTACGGCCGATAGCAGTTGGCTTCGCAGCCGGGCGCCTAACGACCAAACTTCTTTCCCGGTTTGATACTGGGAAACAAGTATGGACTTATGCCTCGCAGCTTAGCGTCGTCATTCCAAGATGAATTGATGCAGCCGTTCACTCTACCAGAACGTTTCTGAACAGTATAACGAGAAGTGATTGTACCATAATGAAGTAGACTTCAAAAGTGCATTCAACTGTAAATGCAGAGATGCTGTATTGAGCTACACTGCGCTCAATATATCAACAGCGCTCAAAATATCCCAGAGATATTTTCGTTCGTCAAACTTTGCTACGATAGTCAAACATACCTATTGCTTGGCGACACTTGTATCCAATAACAGGAAGGAGTCTAGCAGGGGGATCCTTTAGGACCTATGTTCTTTTTGTCTTACAGTAAATGACCTAGCTCACAGGATTATGTCTGATCTAAAGGTTAGGTATATAGACGACATTCTTGGTAGGTCATTATGTCTGACACTTAAACAAGCAAAGAGTTAAGCGCAGAAATAGGGTTGTTCCTCAACCTAGGGAAGTGTTAAGTTGTCACCGAAAATGAAGACATATACCGACTAATCGCTTATCAACTATAGGGATGCAAGAGAATTGTCCAGCTCATACAAAGTTTCTTGGAGCGCCACTGGGAAAAGTATGCCAATATTGACAAAACACTTAGTGACGAAGTCTTCAACCGCAACTGTACAGGAAACCGCTTGAAGATGCTCAGCGCACACGACCCTTTCATTCTATTGCGAAGCCATATAAGTTTGCCAAAGATCGGTTTATTGTAGTGGTACAACCCTTACGTTCGAAGCGGTTGGTTTCGTGAATTCGACGAGAAAGTGAAGAGACTGATGTTAACAACTTTAAATTTACCTTTACAAGACAAAGCATGGCGATAGGCAACCTTGCCAATTCGACGAGGAGGACTTGGAATTCGGCTTTTAGGCGAAACCGCAATACCGCAATTTGGATCGATAAATGTGACACAGAAGAGTTGGTAAAGCTGCCATTGTTTAGTAGCCGACTTCATGAAACCGGTACGGAACATTCAGATTTCAACGGCGCTATTAGGATTTAGAGCGTTGAATCAAGATACGCTCTATCATCGGAACCTTTCTCGCAAAAACGATGGACAACCAACCTCTATGAGACTCTGCATAAACGCCTAATTAAAAAAGCAGAAACACCAGTATGTCAAATACGGCTGATTGCCGTTTTCTCCATATGGACCAGTGCTTTTTTTGAAGCTATCCCGATTGCCTCCGCCGGCACCCGCATCGACGATCTGTCTTTGTCTCCTGATGTTGCGTTGAGGCTGGGGGTACACGGTAGTAAACCTTACGTGTGTACATGCCGTGATACTGTAATGAAGAAAAGCTCACACTCACTGGATTGTCGGCATTCAGAAGCTCGTCATCTACTTCACTCGGAAACAAACCTGCTCCTTCATATGACACTCAAAGCCGCGAGAATTCTCTTAAGATAGGCTTAACGCAAAATGACGCCAAGAGACTGTACGGTGCTACATTATTACCCTTAGACGCCGGTGGTATCATGGAATGGAATTTTACATTCCCGAATACCCTGGCAGCTAGCTACCAGTCAGACACCGTCTCTTTTGCAAGAATTGTCGCCCAGCGCCCTGAAGAGAAAAATGGGCCAAGTACAGCTATCTCGACGAGAGCCAATACTCGTTCACGTCTTTTGCGGTTGAAACGCTCGGAACGTTCGGCCCTGGCTCAACAAAGCTCTTTTATTTGATCGGAACTAAACTTATTCGTTCAACCGGAGACTGTCGGTCCCTTTCATGGGGGCGTAACGAATAAGTGCGGCGATACAACGCATAAATGCCACCTGTTTAATTAAATTAAGCAATGACCAATCTCTGGAACAACTTTTTCGATAAAGTTCTCAATGTAAACATTATATTTTAAATGTAAATTATTATTTTCTTTTTAATTTAATTTCTATACTAACCTAACTAAATTATGTATCTATTAAATTATTTAAATGATTTTGAAGTATGATATAACTTTTTTTATAACTTATTATTATATAACTAAACTTATTATATAACTTATAGGTTATTTATAACTTATATTTATTTACGAATATTTATACGAATTTATTTTTTAATAATATTTTGTTGATTTATATATTTTACTATTTTCTGCTTGATGGTATTTTTACAGTATTTTTAAAATATGTAGATTTTGAAGTTGTCAATATAATTACATATTATGGCAATTCTTAAAATTTCACTATTTAATATAATGTATATTTTGAATGCTTACGCAAAATATGTTTCTTGTAAATTTAAAAGTCATCTTTACGATATAAATTGATAATAGTTTTAATTGATGTTATATACCTGCTTTATTATTAATAATAGTTTATTGAGAATAAGGAACTTGGATAAATTTGTTCACTTATTAAATAAAAATTATTAATACTTATATATCATCAATATATAGAAACATATATATTTTATATCTTTATATAGTTTAGCTTTATCTTTTAAACAGTTATGAACAAATTCATATTCTATAAAGCTTAAGTATAATTCATTATTTCAAGTCTTTATTTTATCATAAATCTTTATTTTTGATTTATACAACACAAAAACTATATAGTATATATAGTATAATAAAGTATAATATAATATATTATAATAAAGTATAATATAATTTTATAATATCTAGTATATATTATATTTATATAATATTATATAAATATATAATATAAAATACATATTCAGTTATCGATCTGATTATTTCTGTCTCGTTTCAACATTGAATAAAAATTATGACTACATGTTGGTGAAAGATAATATTAAGAAGTGTTAGCATAATGTGTTTACGTGTATCATGATAGAAAATTGCTAGTACCCACGCATACTAAATCAGTGAGAATTTAGTTAACATACACAGTACATAATACAGTGTAATGTGCAGTACATTAAAATACAGTACAATGTATTTTAATGTTGGGTCGAAGAATATGTACCGACACTTGATAACATAACAGTTCATCCTTATTACTTATAATCCTTATTCTTAAACATCGTCTGTTATTTGTTATTCAATTCATAAAATGAAGCTTTATTTTAAATTTCAATTTTAAATTATTATTCAATTCATAAAAATTGACTTTTATTTTAAATTTCAATTTTAAATTTTAAGATGACAAAGATATGACTCGCTATATAAAAACTAAATTTAACCCGAATGTAATTCTGAATGATATTTTTTATATATTATATATTTATATATTATATTTTTTGTACAAAAGATTTTATATTTTGTACAAAAATATAAAATCTAGTTGAAAGTTGAAACTAGTAGCTAGTTTCAACTTTCTTAAATTATGCGATTTTATTTACTCTATGTGAGGGACATAATAATTTATTTAAATTTTTAGATTCCCTAAATTTATAAATTACCATACTTTAGACATTTGCGAGTATTTGTTTATAATAATTGTATTGAACTAAGTTTTTATACTTAAAGCCGTTTAATCTGCCTTATACAAAACCGTCAAGTTAACTTATAAACTTATTTAATAGTTATAGTTTTATAGTTTTTTATTTTTTAATTTTTTTAGTTTTATACGTTAACTTATAACTTATAAAACTTATTACTTATAAGTAATAAGTAATGTTATATTAATATAACATTTTTTATAACTTATTATTATATAACTTATAGCTTATTTATAACTTATATTTATTTACGAATATTTATACGAATTTATTATTTAATAATATTTTGTTGATTTATATATTTTACTATTTTCTGCTTGATAGTATTTTTATAGTATTTTTAAAATATGTATATATTTCCCGCTTAAGAGTTTAATGCATGCATTTAATGATTTTGAAAGTCAATATCATTATAAATGGTTATTTATAATGAAATTGTTGAAAGATTATATATTTGATAAAATTAAAAATAAAATGAAAATAACAAACAATTATAAAAGGAAAGATAAAATTAATAAAGATATGTATAAAGTACTTACTAAATTAAAAAATAACTAAATAATAACAACTATTGATAAAGCTAGTAATAACTTTGTCTTCATATGCAAAAAGCTTTATTATGATATACTAATGAAAGAGGTTAATTCTAATGATTTAAATGTAAATCCAACATATGAACGTAGTGAGTTGAGTTTAGAAACAATTATTACAAGTCACTGTTCTATAATGGATAAAAAGGGTATAAAGGTTGAATTATATAATAAAAATATACCTATATTATATTGGAATCCAAAATTACATAAAAATCCAATAAAACCTAGGTTCATATGTAGTGCGTTTAAATGTACATTAAAACCACTTTCTGTCTATATGAATAAAATACTTAAAGTAATTAAAGCACATTTTAAAAAATATTGCAAGGTAATCGAAATTAATACTGGTATAAAACACTATTTCAGTATTAATTCTACAAAAGAATTTTTAGAACAGACAAAAGGAATAAATTTTCAGAATATAAAAACATACGATTTTAGTACGCTCTATACAAATCTAGATTTAGTAGATATTAAAGAAACGTTAGTAAAATTAATTAATCTTATATTCGGAAACAGATATACAAATATATGTTACAATAACTATAACGCATATCTAACAAAAATTAAACCATCAAGTAAATATAAATATATAAATAAAATTGAATTAATGGAATTCTTAAATATTTTGATAAATCAAATTTATTTAAAGGTTGGGACATCTGTATTTAGACAAGTAAAATGTGCTCCAATGGGAGGTACTAGTAGCCCAATTATAGCTGTCTTATTTTTAAGCTTTATAGAATATGAATTTGTACATAACTGTTTAAAAAATAAATCTAAATTATATAAATATATGAAATATATGTTTAGATAAATTGATGATATATGTGTATTTAACTCTAACAATTTTTATACAATAAGCGAATAAATTTATCCAGGTAGCCTCATTCTTAATAAAATCGATATTAATGATAAAGAAAATATATATTTAGATATGAACATTAAATTAACATCAATCAAAACTACTATTAACTTATATCGTAAAGATGGCATATTTAAATTTACAATAAACATATTTTTGCATGAGCATTCATGCATACAATATAATATCAAATATAATACATTAAATAATGAAATTTTAAGAATTGCAACAATATGTAATGATATTGGCTTTCTTAAAAATCATTTAAATAATTTAATAGATACATATTTTAAACTAGGTTACTATAAAAATAACATCAAGCAGAAAATAGTAAAATATATAAATCAACACAATAATATAAAGAATAAATTTAAACTCTTAAGTGGCAAATTTTTATGGATGGATAATAAATAATATACTTTGTATTAGAATAAGATACTAGATAGTTATTTCAGAGGAAATACATCATTAGCATGTATTTGGCCCCGCTGCTATGTTGGGTAGAGGAATTAGGGGCCGAAACCTGATAGCATAGCAGTTCCTCCTGATGACCTCTAATTCTTATTCTGATACAACGTCTGTTATTTTTTAGTCAATTCATAAAAATGACGTTTGTTTTAAATTTAAATCTTTTATTTTAACTTGATTTAAATTATAGAAAATCTAAAATCAATTATTAATTTTATTATTTAATTATTAAATTTGGATATAGCATTATTATGTTTTGTTTATTTTATAATTATATTTAATACGTAGACTAAGTTAGTTGGTTTTATTAAGAATGATGCTATGTTGATAAATTTGTTCGCTTATTGAATAAAAATTTTTAGAGTTAAATACACATATATCATCAATATATCGAAATATAATAGATCTATTATATATCTTTATATGATTTAGATTTATTTTTTTAATAAATCTAAATATATATTGTATCAAAACATATATTTCATATATTTATATTGTTTAGATTTAGTTTTTACACAGTTATGAACAAACTAATTTTCTATATAGTTTAAAAATAATTCAGCTATAATTGGGATACTATTACCTTGCATTGGAACACCTTTTATTTGTCTAAATATAGATGTAATTATATAATTAAACAATTATAAATTAAATAATTTACATTTATCAAAATTTTTTAAGCTTATAATAAGTCTTTATTTAAATGATTTATATACAATGTATAATTTTTATCCATAAGATTTTTTATTTTATTGTTTAAATTTATTTTTAATATTATTGTGTTGATTTATATATTTTACTATTTTCTGCTTGATGTTATTTTTATAGTAACCTAGTTTAAAATATGCATCTATTAAATTATTTAAATGATTTTGAAGAAAGTCAATATCATTACATATTGTTGAAATCTTAAAATTTCATTATTTTAATACATGCTAATGATGTATTTCCTCTGATAAAACTATCTAGTATCTTATTCTAATACAAAGTATATTATTTATTATCCATCCATAAAAATTTGCCACTTAAGAGTTTAAATTTATTCTTTATATTATTGTGCTGATTTATATGTATTAAAATTTTCTGTTTAATGTTATTTTTATAGTAACCTAGTTTTAAATATGTATCTATTAAATTATTTAAATGATTTTGAAGAAAGCCAATATCATTACATATTGTTGCAATTCTTAAAATTTCATTATTTAATGTATTATATTTTATATTATATGGTATGCATGAATGCTCATGCAAAAATATGTTTCTTGTAAATTTAAATATGTCATCTTTACGATATAAATTAATAGTAGTTTTAGTTTATGTTAATTTAATGTTCATATCTAGATATGCACCTTCTTTATCATAAATATTGGTTTTGTTAAGAATAAGGCTTTCTGGATAAATGTGCTCACTAATTGAATAAAAATTATTAGAATTAAATACACATATACTTAATTCCATGTACCCATTAGGATTGAATGACGTGGTACAAGGAATTGGCAGTAGTATAATACATAATAAACAACTATATTTAATGTTCGTATCTAGATATATACCTCGATATATATATGATTATAAATAAATCATATTTTGATTACCAGAATTATCTACGACAAAGTATATATATGTATATATGTATTCAGGCTCATGAACAGAGGTTGACGTTTAAGTTGATGTGTATTTTATTTTTCATTAACTAACATAAAGTTCGACCACTTTATTCGATTATTTACGGACTACTACAAATGAAAACTGCTATATAAAGCTAAAAGAAATATCAGTTAAATATCATTAACTGTATATATTTAGTTATTTATTTAATTGTTTGCTTACTATGTGTCAATCTTTTACGCTGGATAAATGTTGGCTTGCAAAATACAACTGAAAGCTAATTAAGGATGGATTTACTGCTGATTGATTAAAAACAAAAGTCTTAATTTAACTTATTTCAACTTTCATTTACGCAAACATATTCGAAATAATTATATTATCATATAGATATAGTTATTATAGGAACGAAGAAGAAAATATCCTTTATTTGATAAAAAATTCTTTTTCGATAGCTCCTGCTATCATCATCAGGATTACAATAAAATGTTTCACATTTTTTGAAAAACTTTTTTGTGAAACATTTTTTTTGTAATCCTGATGATAGCAGGAGCTATCGAAATATAGAATTTTTATCAAATAAAGGAAATTTTCTTCTTCGTTCCTGTAATAATATATATTTGAAATGGAAGAAGATTATGGGTTTAGTATTTGTTATTATATCTATGTAATTCTATTGTTATATTTTATTATTTTTAATATAAAATAAGAAAATGTTTGAATTAATTAAATCTTTATTCATTGTGTCATTATTTCCTTATAATAGAGTCGCTATATATTGATTTTAAATAAGTAAACTGATTTGCTATGTTCAATTTAATTATTGATTTCACTATTTTCCAAGAAAACAAATTAGCTGTACATTATTTCAGCATTCTTTTACAATTTTATAGTTTGCGTAATCAAGCAAATTGTTGCAATTAAAATGCGGTCATCATCTGAAATGATCAAGAAAATTACTTGAAATAATTAAGATAATTACGCAATATCCAAATTTTTCAATAATCATTTTTTAAGTCAAATGTGTTTGATTGCAATATTATTAGATGTTGCGCAATTAAAATTTCGGAAGCTACACCACTGTTTATATATACTAATGATACTTGGGTTGTAAGTTATATATGGTCGTTTATATAAGTGGTTGTAGTCCATTTTTTCACAAATGAATACTGGCAAACCTTGCAGAAAAATTGGTAAGAAAAACACTGTATTTAATCATTGTTATTCGTACCCTACACGAATATGTTCAACTTTGTGTAATTTGGATATTTAATTAAAAATTCAATTGGCTTTTAAAATAAGGCTATTTTTTAGTAATATAAAACAAAAATAATCTTCACGTACTGTTCTTTGATGAATCATAAAAATGGATTGCATGATTTTAGAATGAATTTTATTCTGTTTGTGTTTAAACACGTAAAACTTGCATGTGAAATAATGGATATTACATCAACTTAATGGGAAATTTTTTTCTTGATTTTACTCAACTAGTTTCCACAATTACCGGATTTTTAGCTTAATTTCGTTTTTAATAGACATAGGGAAAATCCATCCTACAAAGAGTAGGAAAACATAAATGGTACGAGAACTATTGTTTTCTAGCTTCAAAAATCATTTCAAACATACCGTTTTACAGCTCATGCTAAAGCATGAGCTGTAATTTCAATGCTCATGCTAAAGCATGAGCATTGAAAATACTTTTTAGCATTGAAAATACTGAATCCTTGCAAAATCCGATATCGTACCGAACTTTTTTTTAATTAAATTAACAAAGAATATAGACAACTCTAAATAATCAAATCATTTAACCAAGTCCACGTATTTTATATTTTTTATAAATTAAAAATAAAAATAAATAATTATAAATAATAAATAATTATAAAGAATTTTATACAAGTTATATTTATATCTTCTTCTTAGCGTTTATCCCGTTTGGAGGGGTACGCTTGTCACCTTCGATGATGTCAAAATGCCCTATCCACTGCGTATTCAGGCGTGTGCCCGACCATTTTTATATCGTTCAAGAGGGTATCCATCCATCTTTTCTGTAGTCTTCCTCTTGTTCTCTTTCCGTCGACCTCGATTTGAAGTGGTCCATGCGCCAGTGCGTTTACGTCTGCCTTCAGTACATGGCTAGACCATCTCAGCCTTGATTCTCTCAGTTTGTCTGCTATGGTTGCTATGCCAAATCGCATTTAGATGCCTTCGTTACGAATATGATCTTGGTGGGCTTTTCCTGCGATCCACCTTAACATTTTCGTTTCCATACATTCTAGCTTACGTTCTGCTTCTGCTGTCATTGCCCAGCACTCAGCACAGTACATTGCTACAGGCCTTATCACGCTTCTGTAGAACTTCGATTTGAGTCTCTCTGGAATACGTTTGTCGCACAAGACCCAAATGGCTGCTCTCCATTTTGTCCAGCTAGCTTTGATGCGAGTTGTGGCGTCTTTTGCTACTCTTGTGCTAGAGATGACTGATCCCAAATTTTTGAACGCATTTGTCTTTGGCAGAGGCACGCCATCTTCGTTATGGTTCGAATATGTACGCATATCAGTCAATGGCGTGTATTTTTAAAGGCTATATTTATATAACGACTAAATTTATTATTAAAATTTAAAATAAAAGTCAATTGTTTTGAATTGACTAATAAATAACAGACGATTTATAAGAATAAAGATTAGAGGTCATCAGGAGGAACTGCAATGTTATCAAGTTTCGGCCCTATTCCTCGACCCAACATTGCAGCGAGGCAAAATATTTGGTAATGTCGTATTTCCACTGATGAAATTTGATTGTCTAGTATCTTATTCCAATAAAAAGTATATTATTTATTATCTATCCATAAATGTCTTCCACTTAACAGTTTAAATTTATTTTTAATATTATTTTGTTGATTTATATATTTTACTATTTTCTTCTTAATGTTATTTTTATAGTAACCTAGTTTAAAATATGTATCTATTAAATTATTTAAATGATTTTGAAGAAAGCCAATATCATTACATATTGTTGCAATTCTTAAAATTTCATTATTTAATGTATTATATTTTATATTATATGGTATGCATGAATGCTCATGCAAAAATATGTTTCTTGTAAATTTAAATATGTCATTTTTACGATATAAAGTAATAGTAGTTTTAGTTAATGTTAATTTAATGTTCATATCTAGATACACACCTTCTTTATCACTAATATTAGTTTTGCTTAGAATAAGGCTTTCCGGATCAATTTGTTCACTAATTGAATAAAAATTATTAGAATTAAATACACATATATCATCAATGTATCTAAACATATATTTCATATATTTATATTGTTTAGATTTAGTATTTACACAGTTATGAACAAATTCATATTCTATAAAGCTTAAAAATAAGACAGTTATAATCCTATTGGATCACATTTTATTTGTCTAAATATAGGTGTCCCTACCTTTAAATAATTTTGATTTATTAAAATATTTAAGGATTCTATTAATTCAATTTTATCCATATATTTATATTTACTTGATGGTTTAATTTTTGTTAGATATGCGTTATGGTTATTATAACATATTTATGATGTAAATTATACATCGTCTCTTATTTATTGGTCAATTAGTAAAAAATTATTTTTATTTTAAATATTAATATTAAATTTTATTTTTTAATAAATATTAATCATGAAACGTAATATCGCTTTGAATTTTGTACAAACATTTTATCCTTTTAATAACTGTTTTAAACAATTCTCGCTGGAATGTACTAAGTCGCCCGTAAATTTCGCATGAAAATGTTTTTTTGTAATGAACAGCAAAGTGAATTTTGTTATTTTTCCTTTTTCTTTTAATGATTTTATATGTTAGATACCCTGATTATGATCAATATATATGATCGAAATATTGGTTTCAATAAATTCACTTTGCTGTTCATTACAAAAAACATTTTCATGCGTAATTTACGGGCGACATAGCACATTCCAGCGAGAATTGTTTAAAACAGTTATTAAAAACATAAAATGTTTATACAAATATTAATTATACAAAATCTTATATAGTTTTTGTTTATTTATAATTATTTATCTTTATTTTTAATTTTTAGTATAAAAACGAAGACTCAGTTAACTGATCTGATAATTAAGAAATCATTTATTTCATTGATCAAAACTTTGAAATTCAATTGTCAATTTGACAATTGATAAAAATGATTTTAACCTACCTATGATACTAAGTTCAAGATTTATGCTTTTTCAATTTTGATTAAAAATAATATTATGTCCTGATGTTAATCTTAGGAGTATTATCTCTTCAACGACTTAAGTATAATTGATGAACAATTATAGTGATTTATTATTTACCAACTTAATACTTGATAAAACATTAAATTTGTTCCTTAATTGAGTTTACCTGTAAACTTTATCTGTTAGTATTCTATGTTATTTTAAATTTATTAATTTTATTTGATAAAAAATTTTAATTAAATTTTTTATAATAAACATTTTATTAATACTTGTTATAAAATTAAATTCTTTTGTTAATATACTTTTTACTCTTTCTATATCTGATTAGACAGTAAAACAAGATTAAAATTAAAAACTTTAAAATTAAATTCAATAGTAATTTAAGAGTATTCAATATTTATTGAATTAAAACAATAAGTTATATATCAATTTAGGTTATTGCCATATTCATTCCTTTATATTTGATTGTTAAATAAGACTTATTTCAAGCATTTGAGCGTTCCGTAAGACAGTATTTTAATTGAAAATACTAAACATTATTTCATATCAATAAGTTATAAATATTAATTATAATTGTTTCTAAATAAAATATTTAAATGTGTTTATGTTTTCTACAGTAATCAATAAATATTGTGGTTACATAAATTCATGCTTATGTATAATTCTTTATAATTCATTTATAATTTTTGTGATATTTAATATTACATAAGCATTCAAATACATTTAATTGGTTGTATTTTACATTTATAAATATTTAAAATAATATTTTAATGTATCTAAATAAGTATATTGATAAGGCTATTGCTATATTATAATAATTATATGTTTATTTTTTATAAATATTAATATTTTTTTAATTAAATTTTAAATAATATTTTCTATGTTTATATATTTATATTTATATAGCGACATTTTAGTAGTTATCTTACAAATAAATTTTTTTAATATGCAACAGTATTTGCTAAGATATGTAAGAGCAAAAATTAAATTTAAATATTATTAAGAGTAAAATTTTTATTTTAATAAAAAATTTGATTTAATTTTTTATTTAATATTTTATGATAAACATTTTATAAAATTAAATTCTATTGTTAATATACTTTGTTACTCTGTCTTTATCGGAGCAGACGGTGACTTAAGATTAAATTCTGTTGTTAACATGCCTCCAATAGTAATGTAAAATAAAACATTAAAATAGTAATTGAAATTGTAAAAGGTAACCAAAATACGTTTATCACAATAATGAAAAAATTTTCAGCTATTCCTCTGTTGTATCTGTTGATGACAACCGTTGTTGTCGAAATAATAGTTTTGCTTTTATATGATTCATTCCTAAATAAAGAATAAAAATTTCAGTACTTTATTGGACTTTATAATTATATTTTCTATATTTATAGATTTATATTAATATAGCAACATTTCAGTAGAATATTACAAAAAATGTATTTAGATGCAACAGTAATTGCTAAGATATGTAAAAGCAAAATTTAAATTTTATTAAAAAATATTATTCATCTAATAAACATTTAAATTTAACTCTAATTTAATTTGTAGATATTAGACAATTATTAAATAAAATAAAACATAGTTTGAAATAAGTACAGTCATTCCGTTAAAAAAGTCGGAAACTGATTGATCGCCCAAGCATTCGAGTACACACGCTACATTCCCACGTTAAACCGATGCGCTTAATCGTTGCCTGAGGAAAGCCGTTTATCGAGGTTCGCCAGTGGCCTTTGGCATCATCTTCCCGATCTCTTCAATAAAGCACGAGGTTTCCTTGCCCAAGACACCCAAGGACTCGACCGCGATTGGAACGAAGGTATATATTCTATTGTCGATCTCTTTATATTTTCCCTCTTCTTGCTCTCTGCAAGGGCGGCAACCTCTCCGGTCCGAATGACTGCCTTGTCCTCGTAACCCGCCGCTAGAGGAGTTATGCAGGTAGCGTCTCAAATAAGCAATTTGCCGCCCTTCCATGAAACCAAAGTGTCACCGTCATGTCGCTTGCCGTCGCTGCGACACAACCCGACCGGTTCTATTCGAGAACCGGTCGGGTTGGTATTCTATTTAATTTGTTATAATAAATACATTTTAAAAACAATTTATTAAATTAAATTATGTTGTTAATATACCTCCCATAGTAATGTAAAATGTAAAAGGTTTCTAAATCAAAAATACGTTTATTACAATAATGAAACAATTTTCTGCTTTCCTCTATTTAATTTTTAAATATTGAATATTTTTAAATGTTTTTGTTTTTAAATTATATTTTCTATATTTATATGTTTATATAAATATGTTGTTTATAGAAACATTTCAGTAGCAGGAATAATAAATTTATTAAGATAGCAACAGTAGTTACTATGAAATGTAAAAGCAATATTTTTTACCTAATAATTTTTCTTAATAAATGAAACGTCCTATGCATTATAAAAATACACAGTTTATGAATATTTTAAAATTAAATATTTAATATCTGCTATATTGTGATGTATCACGCAAAAATAAATACTTGAAAAATTAAATAATTGATCAAAAGCTTATTTAGCAAATTATAACGAATGCTATTACTTAATGACAATTGAGTTGCTGACTATATATTAACAACAAAAGTAAAAAAAGTTTACGCATATAACATTCACAGTATAATATTACATTCACAGTATATACATTCATTTATAATTTATATTTATTATTTATAATTTATTATTAATTATTTATTATTTATAAAATATTATAATTTATCATGAATTATAATATTTCATTTATTATAATCATTATTAAAATAGAACAAAGAGACAAATAATTGTAAACTTAAAATATAAATTTACTAATTTATAATTGATAAAATAGTTTTGTTACTTATAATAAGGTACTTGTTATATATAAAATAGTTTTGTTACTTATAATAAGGTAATTGTTATATATCTAATTATGATAATTGTTAAACAATACTACCTCGTTTTCGTTTATATATCCATTTGATAGTTATTTACACAGTTATACATTATCCAATATCAGTTTAAACATTTTGATATCAGATCAAATCAGATCAGCTATAGTCTACTTATTTTAAACTATATATAAATTAAAAATAAAGATAAATAATTATAAATAATAAATAATTATATAAGATATTATACAATTAATATTTTTACAATGATTAAATTTATTATTAAAATTTAAAATAAAAATCTTTTTTATGAATTGACTAATAAATAATATACGATGTACCGGAATATAGAGTTGAATTCATCAGGAGGAACTGCTATGTTATCAGGTTTTAACCCCTATTCCTCGACCCATCATAGCAACGGGGACAAATACATGCTAATGGCGTATTTTCTCTGATGAAATTTGATATATAATATATCTTATTCTAATATAAACTTTATGGTTTATTATCCAACTATAAAAATTTTCCTCTTAATAGTTTAATGATAAGAAATAATGATTTAAAAATTATTTTAATTACAATATTTTTTAATAATAATTAGATAATAATATAATTTAATCAGATCAGTTAGCTGAGTCTACTTGTTTTATACTATTAATAAATTAAAAATGATGCTAAATAGAAATTAAAAACTTAATAATTAATAAATAACACGAACATGAAAGTTTTAAATTTGCATGCTTATTACAACCTTCGTCTAGAAGCTTAACCCGGAATGTTCATAGCACAGATGCCTTGCACTCAATGAGCCGTATCGACCTTAACTATGTATGTTCATCACTATAGAGTGTTATTATCAGTGTGACCATGTAGCTACACAACTTTGACGGTACTAGATCATTAGTAGATTTCTGAAAGAAAATGGCTAAGCGCACAGTCATCCATCGGTTACTAGCCTTACATCTTATACGGTTTGCGTAAAATGTAGCTTCGCAAGACAGCACGTGTGTTGTCGCTCATTCCTCCATCAGCTTACTTAGGTGATAAACAAGCACATCACGCTTGTTCAACTGTGGCAAAAAGCACAAGCATAAGCTCTAGCGCAGATGCTAAAATACGTTTTAAAGGCTTGTAGATAGACCAAATCATAAAGACTATGTAGTCTATCAATTTGTTGAATTGAAAAATCATAGTGACAATTGAAATCATATTGAAAAATCATATATTTTTAATAAAAATGTAAATCGACGACAATTTTTGTTTTCATCTAAGATGTAAACTTGTATTTTCATCAGTAATTTGATGAGTCAGATAAGGTAACCGAGTGTACGTATTTTATACGATATATGAATAAAAGTAAAGAATTAATAAAAATTAAATTAGATTTTATGCAATTTATTTATTTATATTATATCAAAATTTAAAACTGAAATTTAAAATAAAAGTCATTTTTATGAATTGACTAATAAATAACAGACGTTGTATAAAATTTAATTTGTTGATAATATTTTTTAAGTTAAAAAAATAAAATAAAAAATAAAATTTAAAATAAACGTCATTTTTATGAATTAATTAATAAATAATTTATAATAAATAATAAATAATTCATTTTTATGAATTCAGTAATAAATAACAGACGTTGTATCGGAATAAGAATTAGAGGTCATCAAGAGGAACTGCTATGCTATCAGGTTTCGGCCCCTAACTCCTCTACCTAACATAGCAGCGTGGCCAAATACATGCTAATGATGTATTTCCTCTAAAACTATCTAGTATCTTTTTCTAATGCAAAGTATATTATTTAGTATCCATCCATAAAAAATTGCCACTTAAGAGTTTAAATTTATTCTTTATATTATTGTGTTGATTTATATATTTTACTATTTTCTGCTTGATGTTATTTTTATAGTAACCTAGTTTAAAATATGTATTTATTAAATTATTTAAATTTTTTTGAAGAAAAATCATAAACATTTGCTACTTAAGAGTTTAAATTTATTCTTTATATTATTGTGTTGATTTATATATTTTACTATTTTCTGCTTGATGTTATTTTTATTAGTAACCTAGTTTAAAATATGTATCTATTAAATTATTTAAATGATTTTGAAGAAAGCCAATATCATTACATATTGTTGCAATTCTTAAAATTTCATTATTTAATGTATTATATTTTATATTATATGGTATGCATGAATGCATACCATATAAGTATGATTAGTGTTCTTCAGGAGGTACAATTTGTTGATTTCGCTCATTTTAATTTGTTTTCAATTTAAGTTCTAATTAGACAAACATTTTTATTTCAACTTTATCAACAAAGTCTAATGATTTTTGCCGCTCAATTGTCTGTTTAATACGGACACTTCTTTTCTATATTAACGTTATTTATTTTGTTCAAATTGTTTATTTAAAACGTTCAATTAAATTAATTAAGAAATTTATGACATAAAAATGCGTATTTTTTCGATTTTTGAATTGCTTCATTTGGTATGTATTTGATTTCGATCATTTTAATTTGTTTTTAAATTGAGTTCTAATTAAGAAAATATTTTTATCTTAACTTTATTTACAAAGTCTAATCACTTTTGCCGCTCAATTGTCTGTTTAATACGGACACTTCTTTTCTATATTAACGTTATCTATTTTGTTCAAATTGTTTATTTGAAGCGTTCAATTAAATTAATTAAGAAATTTATGACACCAAAATTCGTATTTTTAATTAATTTCTGAATAGCTTCATTTGGTATGTAATTGATTTCGCTCATTTTAATTTGTTTTCGGATAAAGTTCTAATTAGGAAAATATTTTTATCTCAACTTTATCAACAAAGTCTAATCACTTTTACCGTTCAATTGTCGGTTTAATACAGACATTTCCTATCTATATTAACGTTATCTATTTCGTTCAAATTGTTTATTTAAAGCGTTTAATTAAATTAATTAAGAAATTTATGACATCAGAATTCGTATTTTTAATTAATTTCTGAATAACTTCATTTGGTATGTATTTGTTTATTTCGCTCATTTTAATTTGTCTTCAGATTAAGGTCTAATTAGGAAAACATTTTTATCTCAACTTTATCAACAAAGTCTAATTACTTTTACCGTTCAATTGTCGGTTTAATACAGACACCTTTTATCTATATTAAGGTTATCTTTTTTGCTCAAATTGTTTATTTGAAGCGTTCAATTTAATTAATTAAGAAATTTATGACATCAGAATTCGTATTTTTAATTAATTTCTGAATAACTTCATTTGGTATGTATTTGTTTATTTCGCTCATTTTAATTTGTTTTCAGATTAAGGTCTAATTAGGAAAACATTTTTTTCTCAACTTTATCAACAAAGTCTAATTACCTTTACCGTTCAATTGTCGGTTTAATACCGACACTTTTTATCTATATTAAGGTTATCTTTTTTGCTCAAATTGTTTATTTGAAGCGTTCAATTTAATTAATTTAGAAATTTATGTTATCAACATGTTTACAATGCATTCTTATACTTTTTTAATATTTGTTTTTATATAAAGGTCTGTATTTTATATTGCACGTAAATATGTGCTTATCACCTGTCTGTACACAAAATTATTCTCATTATTTACATGCAATTTATTTTTTAATAAGATACTAGATTACAATCTTTTGACATAGAAGATTAGAGCTCTTCGTTAGTATGCACACTTTCGGATCCCGTATGCTCGTCGTGGTTTGACGCATTTCCAAAACCGCCGTGACCGGAATCAACGACATCTATGGTGTCCACATCACTCATATCCTCAAAGTCTTTGTCATCGCCGCCGTCCGAAATTTTTGTTCTTATATTTCTTATGTATTTGTGTAATTTTTGTATATTTCTTTTGGAGAATTGCTTTCGGGTCAAATGTAACTTTTTTGCGAACCATCTCCGAGAATACAAAAGACTTTATTTATTCTTTTATATTTCGACTGTACTCAACAGTTTTTTAATTTGAAATTGTATTCCCAAATTTTTCTAATAATTTTTCTAAAAATATAATAATATTGAATTATAATATTGATAATTGAATAAGATAATTAATTAATTTTGAACAAAAGTTGAAGACAACTTTTGCAATAGTCGAAAAAAAGTTGAAATTTTTTAATAAAAAGTATTAATAAAATGTTTATTAATACTTTATTGTGTAAAAAAGTTGAAATTTTTTAATAAAAAGTATTAATAAAATGTTTATTAATACTTTATTGTGTAAAAAAGTTGAAATTTTTTGATAAAAAGTATTAATAAACATTTTATTGTGTAAAAAAGTTGAAATTTTTTAATAAAAAGTATTAATAAAATGTTTATTAATACTTTATTGTGTAAAAAAGTTGAAATTTTTTAATAAAAAGTATTAATAAAATGTTTATTAATACTTTATTGTGTAAAAAAGTTGAAATTTTTTAATAAAAAGTATTAATAAAATGTTTATTAATACTTTATTGTGTAAAAAAGTTGAAATTTTTTAATAAAAAGTATTAATAAAATGTTTATTAATACTTTATTGTGTAAAAAAGTTGAAATTTTTTAATAAAAAGTATTAATAAAATGTTTATTAATACTTTATTGTGTAAAAAAGTTGAAATTTTTTAATAAAAAGTATTAATAAAATGTTTATTAATACTTTATTGTGTAAAAAAGTTGAAATTTTTTAATAAAAAGTATTAATAAAATGTTTATTAATACTTTATTGTGTAAAAAAGTTAAAATTTTATATCCTTATATTCGGAAAAAGATATACATATATATGTTATAATAATTATAACGCTTATCTAACAAAAATTAAACCATCAAATAAATATAAATATATGGATAAAATTGAATTAATAGAATCCTTAAATATTTTGATAAATCAAAATTATTTAAAAGTAGGGACATCTATATTTAGACAAGTAAAAGGTGTTCCAATGGGTGGTAATAGTAGCCCAATTACAGCTGACTTGTTTTTAAGCTTTATAGAATATGAATTTGTTCATAACTGTGTAAAAGCTAAATCTAAACAATATAAATATATGAAATATATGTTTCGATACATTGATGATATATGTGTATTTAATTCTAATGATTTTTATTCAATTAGTGAACAAATTGATCCGGAAAGCCTTATTCTAAGCAAAACTAATATTAGTGATAAAGAAGGTGTATATCTAGATATGAACATTAAATTAACATGAACTAAAACTACTATTACTTTATATCGTAAAAATGACATATTTAAATTTACAAGAAACATATTTTTGCATGAGCATTCATGCATACCATATAATATAAAATATAATACATTAAATAATGAAATTTTAAGAATTGCAACAATATGTAATGATATTGGCTTTCTTCAAAATCATTTAAATAATTTAATAGATACATATTTTAATACTAGGTTACTATAAAAATAACATCAAGCAGAAAATTTTAATACATATAAATCAGCACAATAATATAAAGAATAAATTTAAACTCTTAAGTGGCAAATTTTTATGGATGGATAATAAATAATATACTTTGTATTAGAATAAGATACTAGATAGTTTTATCAGAGGAAATACATCATTAGCATGTATTTGGCCCCGCTGCTATGTTGGGTAGAGGAGTTAGGGCCGAAACCTGATAGCATAGCAGTTCCTCCTGATGACCTCTAATTCTTATTCTGATACAACGTCTGTTATTTATTAGTCAATTCATAAAAATGACGATTATTTTAAATTTCAATTTTTTTATTTTTACTTGATTTAAATTATAGCAAATCTAAAAACAATTATTAATTTTATTATTACTTTTTGATTTAGCATTATTATGTTTTTTATAATTATATTAAATACGTAGACTCAGTTAGCTGATTTGAGTAATTTAAAAAATTTTATAGTTGATAATAGTTGATTCAATTAGTTGATAGTAGTTGATTGTAGCTGCATCAATGAAAGTAGATTTAGGCTACATATAATGTTAAGTATCCATATATACTTTACATAAGTTTTTTAATGTAACGTTATAAATCAATATACTGGATTATATAAGGTGGAGTTGCTTTTACCAACTGAATAACAACTTTGAATATACTCTTCTTAGAAAAATTCCAATTTGAAAATTATATCTTTCAAATTTGACAGGTGTATAACTCTATCGAATATAATATTTTAATTATTATAATATAAAAATAAATTATTTAACTTGGGTACAATTGATATATATATATATATATATATATATATATATATATATATATATATATATATTCAAATACTATTCTGAAAGTCCAAATAGTATTAAAGGATATTCAAAGTAATATAGGATAATATTACATATTATTTTTGGTCTATTGAAAATTTATTTAAAGAAGTATTAGAGCTGGCTCAAAAAGATAGGAAAATTTTATTTGATATTTGCTACCCTCTATTAGCACCTTTAGAAAATTACCTTGTAATTTATGTAATAACCTTGTAATTAACAATCTGATTTAATTACAATATAATTTATTTACCACGATATAAGGCTAGCAAACAATTTGTATCATCTTCCTTATTCTGAAGATGTTAGTAGTTACTAGTAAATATCAAAATAATGTTTGTTGTTGTTCACCTATACCCGATTCTTCCTGAATATTTAAAATTTTAAAAATACAGGTGTTATACGAAATACTCTTGAACGTAGACTAAACCTGTGGATAGGCAACAATGTTGCAGCCTCGTATATGAATGTCGGATTATTCAGCAAGGATTAGTCAATCGCCGAATTCTTGCGATTGACTGAATATTGACTTACAATTGTGTAAATTGTAATTGTGTCTGAAATTGTATCGACAGAATTATAGGAGCAAGTTGTCTATTCTTAATATCCAGAGTATCCGAGCTAGACTGTTTTCATTAGATATGACAGCAACTTAGAACATGGTCTGAACCCACAATGAGTACCCTCTAAATACATTTCGTTAAATGACAAACAGTCTCACAGGGGTCATTCCATGGCACTAAAATCATTATCACATGGTAATTGCTCGAGGCTTACGCTACTAGGGATTATTGGAGCTGGATTAAATAAAATGGGAAAATTTTATTTGATATTTCGCTAACTTCTATTAGCATCTTTAGAAAATTACAATATAATTTAATTGCAATTGTAATTTAATGAAGATGCTAACAGAAATTAGCGAAATATGAAATAAAGTTTTTCTTTTTTCTTTGATCCATATCCAATAATTATTTATCAATAATGGATCATTATCAACTATTTAAAAAAATTATTGAACTATTTTTATGAAATCTATTAATGTTTCGTCATAATTTACCGAAATATGATCACATTATGGCTCAAGTAGCTGTCGAATAGATAACTAAAAATGAATCCTTTATTATACAATTAAATCCTTGTCCATGATGACAGGTCGAAAGTTTATATGAACTAACGTTTTCAATGAATGTATTAAATCAAATCTTTTTTGATTCAGCTCCAATAATTATTTATCAATAATTGATCATTATCAACTATGTAAATTTTGTGTAAACTTTCAGTTATACATTCAATATGTTCCTATATTTGTCCAACGCATTTAAACATCGAGAGAAAATAAGTTAAAGATTATTACTCACAATATTTCGACTATTGCAATTGTTTTTCTCAAGTGTCTTTAATTTCAAGTGTTGTGCTTATTTGTGTAATCAGTTAAAGATTAAATCATTCGCCTTTATAATACTGATTCCGGTCTACTTGTATTATTAATTATACATTAAATTAATAATGAATTAAATTGACACTTGATTTTATCGATTTTGACATTTTTTGCAAAATAATTTTTATTTTCTGAACAAATTTTTAAATGTCGCCCAAATCCAATTTTGTCTGCTAAAGTATATTTTGTTTACTAACATAAACTCTTGATTTTTCCAACTAAAAACAAATATTACAGGAAACGCTTCATAAAAACTCATTTACGCTGACTTTTTATTTAAAAAATGACGTAATATTTTATGTAATGTATGGTGTAGTATATTTAATATATTACATAATATGTGTAATATATTATGCAATATATGAATTGATATTCAATATATAAGATCATTTTTATTAGTACAAATTTTACCCGGATGTGGATTCTGTAGCTCCCACAACAAGTATACTTTAAAGTATCATCTGCGCGTCACACTCGGTAGTACTTTTTATAATTGGTGACAGTGAATAAATAAATTTACGATATATTGAAAATACTCGCATCTATTATGAAATAACCTGATTGTAATGAATCAAATTTTGTTCTTTGCTATCTGATGCATTTTAATTTTAAGATTATTAGTTGCTGATTTACGTTGGCAACGTATTGTAACGAGGCTTATCTATAATTGTACATTATATGCGCATGTCGATCTGATTACATGTTTTTTCACGTAAGTTAATTTACAAATAAAACTTTATGAATTAATTGTTTTCTATTATTTTAAAGATATCTCTTGAAAGGGATATTCTTGTACACCCTCGATTCTTCGGGCCAAATCTAATGAACACAATTCGTCAGATACTTCTATCTGAAGTGGAAGGACATTGTATGGGCCGGTGTGTATTCTCATTTTTTTCAATAATTTTATTTTAATTTTTGTTTCGATTTTTTTATGCTAATTTTAAATTTTGTATCTTATTTAAATTGAAGAAAAGTTTTTAATTGAAATAAAATAAATGAATGGAAAAGTAATAATTATTTTACCAAATGTCAAAAATTTTGTTAAGTATTTAACATAAAGTTTCGTTAAATATGACTGGTAATGTAGAAAAATTATTTTATTTGAACTTAAAAGATTTTAAATTCACAACAAGTATCAACAAAAATCTTATTACTGTGGTTTCTAATTAGCTGGGTTCTGTTAAAAACAATTAAAAAATTAAAATACGACAAAGAAAAACAAATTCTAAAATTTCAACGATCCTCTACAGTTTTGCTTGATTTAAGAAAGGTACGCTACATATTGGTATGCTACAGTATTAAGAAATTAATTTCTATATATTTTTAAAAATTAATTATAATTTGTTTAATATAACAAATAATTTTCTAAATAAAGAGTTCTAGTTATATAATATTATCTTCTTTACCTTTAGCGTTTGTTTTGTTTGTTCGCGGGGTCGGCTATTTTTGAACAAGTTATCCATTTAACTCGATCGAAAACTCGGTCCTAGTGAAGTTTGCTTGCTCAAAGTTTATCGTGGAGGGTGTTGATCCACCGTTGCTTGGATCGGCCTCTTGCGCGTTTTCCTTCGACGTCCATCGAGAGAAAATAAGTTAAAGATTATTACTCACAATCTTTCGACTATTGAAATTGTTTTTCTCAAGTGTCTTTAATTTCAAGTGTTGTGCTTATTTGTGTAATCAGTTAAAGATTAAATCATTCGCCTTTATAATACTGATTCCGGTCTACTTGTATTATTAATTATAATACATTAAATTAATAATGAATTTAATTGACACTTGTTTTTATCGATTTTGACATTTTTTCCAAAATAATTTTTATTTTCTGAACAAATTTTTAAATGTCGCCCAAATCCAATTTTGTCTGCTAAAGTATATTTTGTTTACTAACATAAACTCTTGATTTTTCCAACTAAAAACAAATATTACAGGAAACGCTTCATAAAAACTCATTTACGATGACTTTTTATTTTTTTAAAAATGACGTAATATTTTATGTAATGTATGGTGTAGTATATTTAATATATTACATAATATGTGTAATATATTATGCAATATACGAATTGATATTCAATATATAAGATCATTTTTATTAGTACAAATTTCACCCGGATTGGATTCTGTAGCTCCCACAACAAGTATACTTTAAAGTATCATCTGCGCGTCACACTCGGTAGTACTTTTTATAATTGGTGACAGTGAATAAATAAATTTACGATATATTGAAAATACTCGCATCTATTATGAAATAACCTGATTGTAATGAATCAAATTTTGTTCTTTGCTATCTGATGCATTTTAATTTTAAGATTATTAGTTGCTGATTTATGTGTATATCATAATTATATATTAATTTGTTTAATATAACAAATAATTTTCTAAATAAAGAGTTCTAGCTATATAATATTATCTTCTTTACCTTTAGCGTTTGTTTTGTTCGTTCGCGGGGTCGGCTATTTTTGAACAAGTTATCCATTTAACTCGATCGAAAACTCGGTCCTGGTGAAGTTTGCTTGCTCAAAGTTTAGCGTGGAGGGTGTCGATCCACCGTTGCTTGGATCTGCCTCTTGCGCGTTTTCCTTCGACGTCCATTTAGCTCGCCTTTGCCATATTATAGTCAGCATCTCTTAGTGCGTGTCCGTACCACCAGATGTGGGTTTCTCTTATTTTCTCAGCAATCTGTGCCACACCATACCGTAGACATCTCATGAGAAAAGTTTCCGTCGGTAGAGAGGGTCGAACCAATGTATCTGAATTTATCGGCGTTAGGTAAATCTATACCATGGATGTTAATGGGCTAACTTTGTCTGACTTTGTTGTCAGATACTCCGTCTTGGTTGTATTTAACCTCAGTCAGTTTGAAAACTACCATCGTTTAAGATCGTCTTTATCTTCGGAAGCAAGGGGAACATCAACATTAACCATAAACTTCATTAATAAATGTATAGATAACATAAATATAGCCGGACTTTTAAATAATTCTAAAAGTAAAGAAATAATAGGTTCAGATTTATGTAAATATATTCCTAAAATGAGGTATAAACTCCTACCACCATTAGGACGAAAAATTAGTAATTATAATAAAGAATTAAAATCAATATGTAACGATAATATTAGAAACATAATGGAAACAGAATGCAATTGTAAAAGTCTTAGTTTTGATAAAATAAATGAACATATATGTACCCATAATCTAAAATTAATTGAAAATTGTGAATTAAGAAAGCTGCTATCGAAAGGGTATAAATATAGATTAAATAACAACAACGACAAAAATAAAATTTACAGTTCGTTATATAATAACTTAAATGATTACTTTAGTAAGCTGATTAATAGTGAAAGCTCGAATATATCTAAGATAAAAATTTGGAAAGATTATATATTTGATAAAATTAAAAATAAAATGAAAATAACAAACAATTATAAAAGGAAAGATAAAATTAATAAAGATATGTATAAAGAACTTACTAAATTAAAGGATAACTATATAATAACAACTATTGATAAAGCTAGTAATAACTTTGTCTTCATATGCAAAAAGCTTTATTATGATATACTAATGAAAGAGGTTAATTCTAATGATTTATATGTAAATCCAACATATGAACGTAGTGAGTTGAGTTTAGAAACAATTATTACAAGTCACTGTTCTATAATGGATAAAAAGGGTATAAAGGTTGAATTAGATAATAAAACTATACCTATATTATATTGGAATCCAAAATTACATAAAAATCCAATAAAACCTAGGTTCATATGTAGTGCGTTTAAATGTACATTAAAACCACTTTCTGTCTATATGAATAAAATACTTAAAGTAATTAAAGCACATTTTAAAAAATATTGCAAGGTAATCGAAATTAATACTGGTATAAAACACTATTTCAGTATTAATTCTACAAAAGAATTTTTAGAGCAGACAAAAGGAATAAATTTTCAAAATATAAATACATACGATTTTAGTACGCTTTATACAAATCTAGATTTAGTAGATATTAAAGAAGCGTTAGTAAAATTAATTAACCTTTTATTCGGAAAAAGATATACATATATATGTTATAATAATTATAACGCCTATCTAACAAAAATTAAACCATCAAATAAATATAAATATATGGATAAAATTGAATTAATAGAATCCTTAAATATTTTGATAAATCAAAATTATTTAAAAGTAGGGACACATATATTTAGACAAGTAAAAGGTGTTCCAAGAAACATATTTTTGCATGAGCATTCATGCATACCATATAATATAAAATATAATACATTAAATAATGAAATTTTAAGAATTGCAACAATATGTAATGATATTGGCTTTCTTAAAAATCATTTAAATGATTTAATAGATACATATTTTAAACTAGGTTACTATAAAAATAACATCAAGCACAAAATAGTAAAATATATAAATCAGCACAATAATATAAAGAATAAATTTAAACTCTTAAGTGGCAAATTTTTATGGATGGATAATAAATAATATACTTTGTATTAGAATAATATACTAGATAGTTTTATCAGAGGAAATACATCATTAGCATGTATTTGGCCCCGCTGCTATGTTGGGTAGAGGAGTTAGGGGCCGAAACCTGATAGCATAGCAGTTCCTCCTGATGACCTCTAATTATTATTCTGATACAACGTCTGATATTTATTAGTCAATTCATAAATATGGCGTTTATTTTAAATTTCATTTTTTATTTTTATTTTTATTTTTTAACTTGATTAAAATTATAGAAAATCTAAAAACAATTATTAATTTTATTATTTAATTATTAAATTTTGATTTAGCATTATTATGTTTTGTTTATTTTATAATTATATAACAATACGTAGTCTCAGTTAGCTGATTTAATCATATGCATATAAGATTGTAAAAGGGATCGTGCACTGTATATTATGAGTGATAGTGCCCATAGCGAGGATGAAAATAAGGAGAGAGTGCTACCCTGATCAACTTCGAAGGAGATTCTAATGTGCTCCGAAATTCTGGCCACACTTTGTACTATGCTTTTTGGATTTACATAGCCTGCTTAAAGTCACCGTATGAGCTTGTTCTAGTCTTAGGTTTGACGAAATGCATGCCAAAACGTTTATGTGGTACTCGATCAAAGACCTTTATATTATATTATTAAATAAATATCTTAAATGTATATTATAAAATATATCTTAAATAAAGAATTTAAGTATTTAAATTTTATATTTAAGTATTTATTTTTAAGTATTTTTGAAAATGTTTACTTTCAAAAACTATTTTTGAAAATAGTTTTGGTGCTTACTAATATAAGCACCTGTTATATTAAAAAAAATTAAATATTTTAAAAATAATTTGAATGTTTTTGAATATTTTTGCATATCGACGTTCTCTTGATTTTTTTATTAAGCATTGCTTAAGATATTGCAATTTTGTATGTTTTATTCCAGATTTGGTTTTATTGTTGCCGTCACAGGAATTGATAGTGTTCGTGGTGGTTACGTTCAATCTGGACGTGGTCTCGTTCTTTATCCAGTAAAATACAAGGCAATTGTGTTTCGACCGTTCAAAAATGAAGTTGTCGATGCCGTCATAACGCAGGTGACAAAGGTCAGTTAAATATCTTAATCGTATCTATAGTGAATTTTATTTTTTGATAATCAATCATGCATTATTACATCCAAATTTCCTATATATGCGTTTTTTATTTCTAAAATGAGTAGAAAGAAAAACCTTTCTGCTTAAACTATATAGTTTTTTTACTAAACTGTATCATTTAATTACTGAAATGCTCATTTAGTTTTTATAATATTGTTATATATCGTTTTAAAACTATTATTGAGCTCTTAATGGCAGAACCAAATCATTGTTTCGATTTAAAATTAAATTGATAACATAATTTAATAAGATAATAATTATAATACATTTTATTTATATTCTATAAATATTTTATTATTTTGTTATTTAATATAATATATTGATAATCATGCATATACGATAAATAATTGGAATAAAAAATTAGAAGTACGATAAAAATTAGAAAACAAGATTATTTTATATTGAAATATAAAAATTGAACACTAAAAGAAACTATAAAAATGTGAAACAATTGTGGAATAAAAAATAATAAATCAATAGAAAATGAGAAGTTCACATTAGAAATAAAAATAAATTAAATTATTGTTTAATAAATGAAAAGATGTATGTCAGCAGTATACAATTATACTCCTGATTTAATCATCTTCAAGTCTTTGGTTTGTAATGATTTACAACTAAATTCGATAATTGAGGGCTTGTGAGATGCTAAAACCTTGTTCCGTATTTTATTTACCTATTCAAATTCTAAATACCTATTTATCTTCATAAATTATTATTTTTTGTTTTTTTTTTAATTATTTATTTTGTTACTTTGTAATAACGTTCTTATCGTTTCGTAATTTGTTCATTAATTTCATTGTTTTCGATTATGAATTGAATTCGCTAAATATATGGATTTTTAAGTATGGACGCATTGCAGTGTGGTATTATTTCAATGAATTTTACTCCCCCTTTAATTAAGATAAAATACTATCCCTATAATAGAAAAATTTAATCATTAAAGATGTGGTGTAAAATCAATAAGATGTGGTGTAAAATCAATAAAATCAATCATTTAAGATGTGGAGTTGAATCTTCAGAAAATTACAAAATGAAATTTTGTAATTTTTTGAAGATGCTAACATAAGTTAGCGAAATATCGTAAAAATCCTAATTTCTTTGATCCAGCTCTAATAATTAGTTCTTTGTTTTGTAAATTCGTAATAATATCTTTATATTTCTGATTTATATTTATTACTAATTTTGTTATTTTTGATTTTAAATAAAATTCTTTTAATTTTTATGCTTGACTATTTAAGCTTGAATTGAAATATCTACAACACATAGATATGAAGCATAAGCCTTTAATATTATTTTAGCTAAAAGAACAGCCTACATAAGATAAATTAATTTTTATTAATTAATATATTTTTAAAATTTTTATTTTTATTTAAATGGATATATATTTACAATGGCTAATGCGCGTCTATGCACGATTACAAGTCCACGAAAAAGAAAAAATAAAAACATAATAAAACAAAATAAAATGTGAAATAAAAGGTTGACGAAATTCAACACGAAGGTTAATGGTTGACCAATATAGGACAGAAAGATTATGGGAGATATGGTCGAAGCGGTAAAGACGAAAGAGGACGCGAACAGCAGAGTTTATAATACATAGATGAGGTAAAATTACAGAATTTGGAGAGTTTTCAAATAGGCTAAGGCAGTAATCAATTATGGGAATCAGGAGAGAAGATACAAGAACGAGACAAGGACAGAAGTCAATCAGCCTATGAATGCGACGGAGAATTAGAAGAGTTTTCAAATAGTTTAAAGCAATAATAGATTCTGGGAATCAGGATAGACTATATAAGAAAGAGACAAAAACAGAAGTCATCAGCCTACGAATGCGGAGATCACGAAGGAATAAGAACGGAGAGTAAACTTTGTTGTGGACAAAAGCTTCGAGTGAAAGGAAATTGTTAAAGTGAAAACCCAATAAAATCATATTGTCAACAAGTGCGATAACATTAAATTTATAGATAAAGTGGATGGAATTATGTCAAGGTTAGGAAGGATAATCCACATAACTTTGGACTTTTCAGATTAAGAACCAGATGACGTGAGGAGAAAATGGTTTGAGATAGACAAGACAACTTGTAGCATTAGTAGCGAGATCGTTGATACAAAGATGATGTGCAGAAGAGAAGAGGAGATTATTATCAAACTACATCAGATAAAATTTATAGTTAAGAGTTATAACAGACAAGTCTTATATAAGAATGAAGAAAATGAAAGGACCTAGAACGGAGCCTTGTAGAACATGCGAGATGGGATAAAAGAGAAGAGGAAGAGTTTGAGTTAACCCAAAAATAGCGTTTGGACAGATAAGATGTGAACAACTTTACAATAAGAACGGAAAAACCATAATCGAGACGAAGGCGAGAGAGTAGCATTGAATGATCGACAATGTCGAACGCAGAAGACATGCCAAGAGAGATCACGGCATTACATAGTTTTATATCGCAAGCTTGAAGTTGTTTGCTGAACTCGTTTTTACAAACAAGTTCAGTAGACTGATTAGAACGAAAGACGTATTGAAAATGGGGTTTTAATTTGAGAAACAAGTACAGGTTGACTTTGAATAATACAAGAAGTTCAAGGAGTTTAGATAAGTTCGGACGAAGATAAATCGACAGGAATGAAGATAAAGGCAAATGATCAAGAGACACTTTCTCTAGAAGAGAACGTACGATGTCAATTTTTTAGTTTTCTGGAAAATTGCAGCTACGGATGGATGAATTGAAAATGGTAATAAGGAATGCTTATATAAGAATGAATATATTTAATTACATACGTTGGGATAGGGTCAGCAGGTGAAGAGGTGTTGGCAAAGAGAGAGAAGAACCTTAGAAACTTCTATGGAAGGAACAGATGGAATATGTAAGAGCTCATGAAGTTATATCCATGATGAGCAAGACTAGGACTGTTGATTTACATGGATAGAGGAGATGATCGAAGTAATTTTAGACTGAAAATAAAAGGAGAACAAGTGAAGATCGATTGTATGATCATTTGGAGAGCGAGTGCGAATAGAATTTAAGGTTTCTTAAGTATACTTTTGACAGTATACTTTTGTTAAAATATAGTTATACCTTAACATGTAGAAGAGAGTGGTGGAAACGTCAAAAATTTAAATAACGAGCAAGATGACTAGATATAAGAGTGTGAACATGTTTGAGTATACGAAGATTGACTCAAAATGAATGACGTAAAATGCGCTTAGAAATTCTACATTCAGAGTCAAACCAAGAAACACACAAGGAGCGTTTATGAAATCGGGACTGGCGAGGATGAAGGATTGCTCGTTGTTGAAAAGTGTGGATAGACTATTAGTTGTAAAAAAAGTTACATGAGGCGATAAAAGAGGAGATTCAAGGATAGCGGGACACAAGAGAGGAAAATTAACTTAAAGTTGGAGAGGTGCGAACAGGAATGTGCGGCATAGTGATATTAACAGTAATGAGAAAATGATCGAAAATAAAAGCAGGATCTGAGATTGTAGAGGAAGCGTGTGCTATGAGACTGTTAAGAAAATCGATAATTTCAAGAGCGTTATCAAGAATACGAGTGGGGATATTGATTAGTAAATAGAGGTGTAAGTCAGACGGACGGCTAACAATCTCGAAATCGGAATCTGAAGGGTTATCTAAACCGATATTAAAACCGTCAAGGACAATTAAAGGTAAAGAAGAAAGCGATCGGTTTGATAGTAAATAGTCGAGTTCATTGAAAATGAGGCAAGACTGAAGATGAACCCGAGCGATAGATAATTGCAAGTTGATAAGGAAATGGAGATTTACATAGGGGCAATTCAAATGTAGTATAAGGTAAGGAAAAATCGATTTACTTAAGATACGCAAGGATACGAGCGAAGGCGACGATTCCGCTATAATCAGTAGTTGATTTGTTGAGTCAATGAGGCGAGGGTAGTCAACCAGAGAAAATTCGTAGGAACGTAGGTTACAGATATCGAGGTCGTTCGAATCATTATACCAGAACTTATTGAGACATGAAAGATCAAGCGATTGTTGTGAGAAGAGAATGAGAAGTAAAGTAGTTTTGTGAAGAATGTACAGGTGTTAAGAAGAGCCCCAATGAAGAGCATTTTGTAAATGATTGGCTTGTGAATGAGATCGGAATGGGAGACAGGTCGTCAACGGATTTTTGAATTTAGATGTACCACACGAAAATATCCATTTACGTTTTTGATGTCAAGAGATGAGTCGTCATTGACTTCGCGTCAACGCTTTTCAAGACGAGCAGAGGAAAGTTGAGCAATTTCAGAGTGTGATCATTCGAGGAAAATATGACAAGCAGATGATGATGACACGAGTTCAAAACGTTGAGATAGGATAGAGGAGGCTTATATGTGGTTTCTAAGAACAACATTTTAAAGTGTGGTAAGAATCGAGAGCAGAAGCGGACTGATTAAGACAATAGAGAAAGTTGAGAGACATCACTGAAGAGAGACGGATTATCGGTAGGAAGAATCGTCACAAGTAGCGAGTGAAAAGCGGAAACATTGACATCAAGACGGACTTGGATTCGAAGAGGAATCAAAGGGCTTAACATTAGAGATAATAATACACCTATCGCGAGAAGGAAATCGCTAGCTGGTAGGGTGTCAAATACTCAGAGGTCAGTAGGAGCAGACGTAGAAGAGTGATACAAGTGTATAGACAATTGCAACGAGGTACAAGAATAGGTATGCACATTTGACGAAGATATCTAAATATTGTCCAATGAAATGTTCGATGTGCTCATGAATTGTTTAGGGCGTTTAAACATCGAGAGGAATATATAAAGAAAATTATTGTTCACAAATTTCGACTATTGCAATTTTTAAAAACATAACAATTGAAGAGGACTATTGCAATATTCGAAAATTTGTGAACAATAATTTTCTTTTTCCTATTCCTCTCTATGTTTAAACGCCCTGAACAATATCTTAATATGATTGGAATAAGAGAGATTAGAACGAAATATGTATCTAGAGGACGATCCAATAACTACATTGAAAATGCTGGAAGCTAGATGGGCAGAAATATGATAATCAGGTGACTTTTCACATAAGCGGTGCCACCAATATGCAGAATCGTAATATTCTATTGCATTACACTCCAACGGTATACTTTGAACATAACCGTACGATACTGGCATCGAAGGGCGTATATCACTATTAATAGCTGTCTCTAGTAAATCAACGTGAACGTGCAAATTACGCACAAAACTTATCACATGCAGATATAGCAACAGTTTTCACTTGTGCTGTCTCTGACTAAACTATTTTCTACTATCGATATCAGACACAAAGTTAATATAGGACGAACGTGTTTTGTCACTTATAACAGCATCATGATGTTTGAATGAATTACGATGATACACGATATACTGAGAAATGGAATCATCGCTGCCACATTGAATCACAAGGTTGGAGGTAAGATGAGTACTTATCACTTCAGAATGGATCAACAGATAGAGTTGATCATTCAGCCTATCAGAGGAATCAGTCTGAACTGTTCCGGTATTGATTTACTCTTTTATTTGTAGTGGATTTGTGCTACACGTATATGCGCAGGTTATATATTTAGGGTACAGCAGAATCCACAAATATATTTCTTGTTATTGTATATAGATAAATCAGCTGCATAAACATTAAAATTTGTCCATACGTTGCAACCGTCAATATCGCAAGTCACTTGTTGTGTGGTAAATGTAACATTCGTTCGACAGACACTGACATTTGTCTTCCCGGTTGGAAATATTAAACTTAACTGATCTGATTTGTTCTTTTGACAAGTTATTATTGACCTATGGACTTTGTTTTCCCTGTAATTTATCCTCTGTCAGAAATACTGAAACTATGTATTCTTGATAATACAGTATTTTTCTGCTAATTGTATGCTATTGTCAATATTATAATATTGTAAATATTTAATTCACAATGTGACTTTTATTTTAAATTTAAATTTTAACTTGATATAAGTTATACAAAATCTTATAACAATTATTTATTATTTATAATAGTTTAATTATTTAATTATTAAATTTTGATTTAGCATGAGTATTGTTTTTATTATTTTCATTTGCTTATCGACATGCATATTCAATTATTTATTATTATTTATTATTTAACTTATTTTTGATTTTTATTTTAAATTTAAATTTTTATTTTAACTTGATATAATTAAATCAGCTAACTGAGTCTACGTATTGTTATATAATTATAAAATAAACAAAACATAATAATGCTAAATCAAAATTTAATAATTAAATAATAAAATTAATAATTGTTTTTAGATTTTCTATAATTTAAATCAAGTTAAAAAATAAAAATAAAAATAAAAAATAAAAAATAAAATTTAAAATAAACGTCATTTTTATGAATTTACTAATAAATAACAGACGTTTTATCAGAATAAGATAAGTTATACAAAATCCTATTAAAATTTTTAATTATTTATAATTATTTAATTATTTAATATTTAATTACTAAATAATAATTTAATAAAGTATTATGCAAATGATTTTGTTTTCGAGGACAATTTTTCGGACACACTACTGGGTTACTGTTTTACGTTTATTTATTAACAAATAAGAAATTATTATTTCATTCGTAAATTTGTTGTTGGCTATTAAAATTAGCATTATAAATCTATTTGAAGGTTGGAATATTTTGCAAAATCGGACCTCTTACTTGTTACATCTCTAATCGGGTATGGTTTTATTTGCTTAGTTGACCATAAATAAGATCAACATTTCAGTCAATACCAGCAGATATGGAATTCGATCCTAATTCTAATCCTCCACGATATAGGAAAAAAGACGAAGACTTGCATTTACAACTTGAGGATGAAATTCGGCTTAAAATCATTGGCTACAGAGTTAGCTCTCAAGACTTTGTAAGTACTCCTCAATTTGATTATCTAAGCAAAGCATTATTATTACAAAGAAATAATTCAAGTTAAGCATTTCTACAGTTTTAACAAATCTCAGTGTTCAAAGAGCACACGGTAAGCTTACATACACTGACAATATCCGTAATTTTGATATACCAATTTGAAAATTATATCTTTCAAATTTGACTGGTGTATAACTCTATCGAATATAATATTTTAATTATTATAATATAAAAATAAATTATTTAACTTGGGTACAATTGATATATATATATATATATATATATATATATATATATATATATATATTCAAATACTATTCTGAAAGTCCAAATAGTATTAAAGGATATTCAAAGTAATATAGGATAATATTACATATTATTTTTGGTCTATTGAAAATTTATTTAAAGAAGTATTAGAGCTGGCTCAAAAAGATAGGAAAATTTTATTTGATATTTGCTACCCTCTATTAGCACCTTTAGAAAATTACCTTGTAATTTATGTAATAACCTTGTAATTAACAATCTGATTTAATTACAATATAATTTATTTACCACGATATAAGGCTAGCAAACAATTTGTATCATCTTCCTTATTCTGAAGATATTAGTAGTTACTAGTAAATATCAAAATAATGTTTGTTGTTGTTTAATTTATAAAAAGTATTAATAAAATGTTTATTATAAAAAGTTTAATTAAAATTTTTACAAGTAGACTCGAATAATAAACTAATTTAATATAAAAAAATTATTCTAATTTAAAAAAATTAATAGTTGATGATAGTTTATTCAATTAGTTGATAATGATCCATTATTGATAAAGTATTATTGTAGCCACATCAAAGAAAGAAGGAAAATTTTATTTGATATTTTGCTAACATTTGTTAACATCTTCAGAAAATTACCTTGTAATTTCTATAATAACCTTGAACTTAACAATCTGATTTAATTACAATATAACTTATTTACAATTGAAAATTACAATTGTGCAAATTGTAATTGTGTCTGAAATTGTATCGACAGAATTATAGGAGCAAGTTGTCTATTCTTAATATCCAGAGTATCCGAGCTAGACTGTTTTCATTAGATATGACAGCAACTTAGAACATGGTCTGAACCCACAATGAGTACCCTCTAAATACATTTGGTAAAATGAATGATGGCAAGCAGATTAGTACCTCTTGATAAAATACCAGTTAGGCCAATTAGGATAGGTGAAGTAAACCGTAAAATAATCTCAAAATTTATTCTATCGTTTATTTCTTTGGATCTTCAGTATATCGCCGGGAATAATCAATTACGCTGCAAAGCGTTGTGGTGCCGAATCAGCAATACACTCGATCATAGAACTATTTGATTAACATGCAAATTACGATATCTTTTAGATATACGTAAGCAATGCATTAATACGGTCAATCGCCAACTTGCTTTAAAAATATTGCATTTACATGCTTACAGATAAATTTGTACTCACAAACTGTTATCAAAATGTACAAATTTTGTGTTTGGAGGACCACACATCTCTAAGTCAAGAGAAGGCTTTACACAATCGAATCCTCTCGCAATGACAGCATTTGCAGCAGCGTCAATTTCATCAATTCACGACCTTTAAAAATATTTTAAAGATGTTTCACATCGTTGGTATGCCGACGACGCCATCTGTGTATTATTGACCAACTTCACAAAGTTTGGGAAAGGCTTGTGCACATTGGAGTAAATAATGGCTTTTATGTAAATGAAAATACATGTGAATTATAAGTTCATCATAATGTTGTCTCAACTGCTCAAATCTTATTTGATAATACTAAATACAATATCAGTTCCGAAAGAATTATATCACTTGGATCGCCATGCGGCACTAATCAGGTCATCAATTATCAAAATCAAATCGCAACGCTGATTACAGCTGACAAAAGAATTACTACGTCACAAAAAGTGAATCCATTTTTAAGGAATCAAATATGAAAAATTATTTTGTAAATTTTGTAACTGACAAAGGTCATCTTTATGGCTTTGTATTAATCCAACTTGAGAGAGATATCCTAGACTAAATACTCGCCAGTTTCAAGATACAATTTGTGCTCGATATAATTTTAAAGTGCGAGAAACTGAAAAATGTGCATGTGGCTACGAATTTACGACCTCTCACGCGTTATTAAATCATAATGGTGTGATGTTAATTATTAAGCACAATTTAATACGCGATATAGTGGCGAAGGAGCTTGCAGATGCATGTTATGATATGACAATTGAGCCATGTCTTAGATCTATACCGGTAAGCTATCAATTTTAAAAATCGACAACAACTACATAAGATCAAACGTGATCAGACATGTAGAGAAATGTTCAGAGGTAACCATAATGCGATCCATTTTGGATGTATGTATATATAATTCATTGGCATCATCTTACTTCAGCAAAACACCAATTGAATATCATAATTATGACAGGCAGCACAAGTATGCGAATTATGGAGAACGTATCATCGAGATAGAAAGAGCTATGTACTTTCCTCTGATATTTTCCACGTCTAGTTGTATTGGACCAGAACATGTAAGGTGTTGTAATTGGATCACTGATTCAATCGCTGATCAGAAAAAGCTACGGTACACTGTATGTATCACTACATTACGGACTTGAATAAATGTTGCCTTTGCAATTAGTGCATTAGTATTTATACGATCAACAAGGCTAAGAAAAGTAATAAAGTCAAAATATCTTAATTATATATGAATGTGAACAGACACTTTAAGTTTGTTACAAGAAGGCGAGGAAACAGGAATATTTATTTGATTAGAAAAATCCAATATTTCGACGGCACTACGGCACGTCATCTTCAGGGTTGTAATTTGCTTGAACACTTATAAATTTTCTTTTTTTCAGTTGTAAATTTTCTTACAGCTTTTGAAAAAGTTGTAAATGTTTTTATAAGAAAATTTACAACTTTTCAAGCCAATTACAACCCTGAAGATGACGTGCCTTAGTGCCGTCGAAATATTGGATTTTTCTAATCAAATAAATATTCCTGTTTCCTCGCCTTCTTGTAATAATTCGGATTGGAAACGAATTTTCTCTACTTTAAGTTTGAATTACAGAAATGGATATAGAATAAACAATGTATCTAAAAAATTATTTATTTTTTACTCAGTATTATTTTTAATTTAAAAATATAATAAAATACGTAGATTCTGTTAGCGGATCTAATTATTCTACTTTATTTTTTAAATAACTCGTTTCGTTCACCACAGACTTTAAATATCTTGATAATTTCGTCATTTTATACTCGTGTTTTCAGTTGTTCACTTAAAAATAGTCGTTCACTTAAAAATACAAATCTCATGATTAGCCAAAAATATTTTAAAAGTTTAAACGTTTAAATTTTAGATTCTACAAATTTAAATGCTACATAAATCTAACTTATATTTTGTTTCAATTTAGTTCGCAGTTGGCTCACTTCTTGACGATTTCCTAGGTAAATATTCTTTGCTTCTTAAATATTTTTTGATGCAGATTTTTGTTTAGGTCGGATAAATTAAGACGAAACATCAATGTTAACATTTTATTTACTACGTATTGTCAATATATCAAAATACCATATGCCGATTTTGTGAATTACTTGCATAGATAACACTGTAAATTTGTTTATTGTTAATATTATAACGGGTTACTTTTATTAATTCGTGTAATGTTGACAATCTTTAAAATTGTTTCATTTGTTTTTCTTACACATTTGTTATTTAAAATGATTTTTTTGCCAGCTTTACAATTTCTATTTTTACTATTCTCATTCACTCTAAAATTCTTCCAGATGAGCAACATGTTACTGTAAATGCAAAATAGCGTTAGAGCATTATTGTAATACCACAAGCGCAAATAAGCTCCATGTATTAATAATTTACTTGAACAAGAATCTGCATAGTAGAATCTAATTCTCATTTTTCATTTGCATGCAAAATGCAATAGAATTGAGAATACGCCTTAAATTGATAAATTAATCAATAAAATCAATTATTATAGGATTGTAGTCTTCTACACTAAGGCATTTTTTCCTTAAAAAATCGGTAACCGATTGATTGCTTAGGTACTCGAGTATACAAGCGGGATTGCTTCGCTGAACCGCTACGTTTAATCGCTGCCTGATAAAAGCTATTGATCGAATTTCACTCGTTGTCACGGACGTCATCTTTCTGATCTCTTCGATAAAATACGTGATTTCCTTGCCCAACCAAGACACCCAAGAACTCAACATCTACTGGAACGAATGTATAGATCCTATTCTCGACCTCGTTGTACCTTTCCTTATTGCATTCTTCAAAAGCGGCCATCTCACTGGTCCGAATGACTGCTTTATCCTCGTAACTCACCTCTAGAGGATTTATCAGGTAGCGTCTTAAATTAGTATTTTACCGTTATTACAAGGAACCAAAGTTTATCCATTCGTTCGCTTGCCATCGCTGCGACACAATCGCAACGCCTCTAATCGAGAAGGTATCCCAGCTAAAGACAAAACCATTCAAATTATATGGTTCAACTTGGAGTATCGAGTGTGCCGGGATTTGCTGTTTCGACAGTCCAGACCGTGCAAGCACGATGCGTCGCCGGTATTTCTGCATCCACATTTGAATTCCTCGCTTAATGTGATGCCGAGTCGTAGAGCCACAGCGATTTCGAAGGATACGTCGTCCAATCTGGTGCCAACCGCCTATATTGGAAGTGCAATCGAAAACGCTCCAGAGTCGCTGCCTACCACTCCAAGCAGTCTAGCTCGACATTTAGCAGATTAGCAATCGGCAAGAGTGAACTACTAGCGATCATGTGCATAGGACGAGACCAACGTTTTTGTTTATTCTATGCTGTTGGCAACACTTATCCGCATACACTCCGGAGAACAGTGTTCTCCAGAACACTGTTCTGGAGAGCATTGATTCAAGGTTTCATTGAGAGTAAAATCGCTACCTACCGAAGTGCCCAAGATGACGGCATCGTTGGGATAAGCCAAAATGCATTCGGGAATCAAGTCCAACAATCAAATTTGATCCTTAGGATTACGGGTTATTAACTCTGACTTTTGAGGATTTAATGTCTGTTCAATTCTCGTCCCTTGATCAATTATTCTAGCTACATCCGAATAAATCGTATCCAAGTCACCCCCAATACAGTCGTTGAGATACTATGAGAAAATCGGTGACTGTCAGTTTGACAACTTAGTTTACCGCAAGCGAGGAAAGCCGGGGATAGAGAGGGTTCTCTTGTTGAACATCTTCAGCTGACGGAATTATTAATGTGTCCACAATAAGATTAATTTCGCCACCGTAGCAAAGGTTGACGAACGGTAGGTAAGCTAGTAGCTTCCTGCGAATCGTGCCAATCATGTGGCTACGGTTAATCGTGTTAAACGCGTTATGAAAGTCCAACTTGGCAAGTGCAACTCAAGGAACTAAAGCGTAAGCGATAAATTCTCTGGACGCATGATCCACAGCTTCAACTCCTCGTAGTATCCCACCGCCAAATTATCGGGGCACGAACTTACTTAGAATATCGCTTGATTCTCAACGTGCAACAATCTTTGTTGCCAAACGGCGCAGCGTACATCCCACCACAATTGGGCGAATACCGCCATTGGGTTTTTGTAATGCCATTAGCTAAGCGCCGCAGAAAATTTTTATATATTCCGGCATACAACCTTTTAGGACGACGGTGATGAATCGGCCATGGATTGAACTAGACGATAACCTGAAAGGCCGCACGAGGGACCATTTAGTTCTTGTAGATGTAGTGGACCGAGACCATCCAATCCACTTGAGGAAGCATTAGGAAATGAGCAAAAAGCTGACAATACGATGTCCGTAGAGACAACAGGAAAGGCATAAGGTGGTATACTGTGAAATTGAACTTACGTATGTGTCCCTCCTAATTGGTTAGTTCGTGAGGGTGTTTGGAATTTAGTTCTAACAAAACTCGATCGTCTAATTGCACTATTCCGTCGTCGCTGCTCAGTAATCTGATTGAACCGTGAGCATTGCCGTCTTCGAGTTTTTCCGAAACTATGAGACAATGATTCATATTGGCCTCGTGACCGTCTACTTTAGTTCTGTTGGCAAACATGTCGCACTTTCGCTCCACAGCATCAACAATCGACAAGGATGTCATATCAACGAATTTGAGACAGGCTTCTCTGATTGAAACAGACACGCTAATAACTGTTGTAACGAACATCAACAGTTTGATCCAAGCATATTCTATCTGGTAGTTTCTCGCAATATTAGCTAGTATGCTCGAAAGAGTTGAAACTACCTTAAGGTTGGCAGATCTGGGAATCCGTTGCACCAACCGGATTGATATCGCCTCAATAAACAAGGTCTCCCAATGCTCCTAAAAGTGTGTTGTCAGCATGAGCATCAAGTAATTATGAATTATTTATGTAAGTAGGCGTTTGACTAGAACCGGTGCAGCCGGGAAAAGGGTCATGCTGGCGCATACGTCCAGTCGATGTTAAGTAGAAAAATCGACAATATACTCTGCATGTTTTTTATCCAACACGATATCAATCCGAATAAAACCGGATGATTCACTATTTGTTTTCCCGACTTTTCTCGTGTATGATGCCGAACAACTAACATGAAATAATACGCGTAATTTTCAACTCGTTGCAACGAGATTGTATTATTCGTCTTAGCTTGATATTCGTCAATTGTATTTCACAAAATTTCGTTTTTTAACATTTTTAAACTTCACCCGAACTAAGACCTCGATCGAGTTCAGTGGATGACTTGTTTAAAGATAGCAGACCCCACGAGCAAACGGGACCACAGCTACAGGAAAAGAAGATAATTGTCATTATAAAATTACTACAAACTTGCTTAATATAGTGATCGAGTTGTGAATATATTCTTCAATCGTTAAAAGTAAAATTTTTATTTAATAACTTATTTCGATTTACAAAATCAATCAAATTAATTTATGAATAAATACTAAACCCATGATATTCTTCCATTTCGGTTATATAGTTTTATTGGAACAAAGAAGAAAATAGTTATCCCTTTTTTAAAAGATACAATATTTCGATAGCTCCTGTTATCATCAGAATTACAATAAAATGGTCAAAACATTTCGGTTTTAACATTTTATTGTAATTCTGATGATAACATATTATGACATGCTATGCTTGTTACTTTCAAATGATAACAAGTTGCCTTCAAATGATAAAATATATGCATTTTTAAAATCAATGGAATGAATCAAACTCGCAAAATGCTGAGCAACAGTACTAGAAATGGTCAACACATTGTTATCTCGCATTATAAAAGAAGCGTATTTTATTAAAAAAGAACCTAATTTAATGCTTAATAATAAATCCGATTACAACCTTAAATTAAATTATAATTAATTATTCCAATATTACATTATTTTAATTTTTTTATTTTTTATTCGAAAGAATCAGATTATCGTTAAGATACAATTGAATGGGTTGCCCGCAAATGGGCCACATATTATTACTTAGATAACGTTGATAATATGTTATCATCAGAATTACAATAAAATGATCAAAACATTTCGTTTTTAACATTTTATTGTAATTCTGATGATAACATATTATCAACATTATCTAAGTAATAATATCTGGCCCATTTGCGGGCAACCCATTCAATTGTATCTTAACAATAATCTGATTCTTTCGAATAAAAAATAAAAAAATTAAAATAATGTAATATTGGAATAATTAATTATAATTTAATTTAAGGTTGTAATCGGATTTATTATTAAGCATTAAATTAGGTTCTTTTTTAATAAAATACGCTTCTTTTATAATGCGAGATAACAATGTGTTGACCATTTCTAGTACTGTTGCCCAGCATTTTGCGAGTTTGATTCATTCCATTGATTTTAAAAATGCATATATTTTATCATTTGAAGGCAACTTGTTATCATTTGAAAGTAACAAGCATAGCATGTCATAATATGTTATCATCAGAATTACAATAAAATGTTAAAACCGAAATGTTTTGACCATTTTATTGTAATTCTGATGATAACAGGAGCTATCGAAATATTGTATCTTTTAAAAAAGGGATAACTATTTTCTTCTTTGTTCCAATAAAACTATATAACCGAAATGGAAGAATATCATGGGTTTAGTATTTATTCATAAATTAATTTGATTGATTTTGTAAATCGAAATAAGTTATTAAATAAAAATTTTACTTTTAACGATTGAAGAATATATTCACAACTCGATCACTATATTAAGCAAGTTCGTAGTAATTTTCTAATGACAATTATCTTCTTTTCCTGTAGCTGTGGTTCCTTTTGCTCGTGGGGTCTGCTATCTTTAAACAAGTCATCCAATGAACTCGATCGAGGTCTGTGTAGCCGACTCGATCGAGGTCGGCTAATCTTAGTCCGGGTGAAGTTTGCTTGCACGAAGGTCAGCGTGGAGGGTGTCGAGGCATCATTGCTTGGGTCGCCATTTTGCAAGTTCTCTTCGACGTCAATTTGGAGGACCGCTTTTGCCAAAGTATTGCCAGCGTCTCTTAGTGCGTGTCCGTACAACCGAAATTAGGTTTCTCGCATTTTGTCGCCAATCGGTCAGACATATACCGAAGACGGATATCGTCGTTTTAGTATAGTCTAGTCGTGTGAGTCTACTGGTTCATCGCAACATCTCTGTCTCCGTGACTGCAAGTTGTTTTTCCATCTGCCTTTATGATGGGCAGCACTTAGCTCCATATAAATCCACAAGGTGAATAACTGTTCGATAAGTGATAGATTTAAGATTATCCTTTATTTTTCGATCGCATAGGGCACCAGTTGTCGTTCGCCATTTATTCCAAGTTGTGTTGATAACTCAGTGGTTTCGTAGACAAGTCTCCGTCGCTAGAGAGGGTCGAACCAAGGTATCTGGATTTATCGGCTTTAGGTAAATATATACCATGGATATCAATAGTGCTAACTTGGTTTGACTTTGTTGTCATGTACTCCGTTTTTGCTCTATTCAACCTCAACTCTTTTTGAGAGAGTTGATCGTACCATGTTTCTACCAATTGTTTAAGATCGTCTTTATCTTTAAAGAAAGGAAAGCATCATCTGCATATAAGACTGTAAACAGTATAGTGTGCTCTATATAGTGAGTAATATTGTCCATAACGAGGATGAACAGAAGTATATAAAGAGCGCTGTCCTGATGAACTCCTACGAAGATTCTAAATGATTCCGAAATCCCATCCACACTTTGTACTTTGCTTCTTGGATTTGCATAGAGTGACTGAACACACCGTACGAGATTTTCCGAAGCTAGTGTTGAAGAAGCACATGCCAAATAAATTCATGTGGTACGCGATCGAAAACATTTTCCAGATCGAGGAAAACTATATAAAGTGGCACATTATTCTCACGGTATTTCTCGATGAGCATCCGTGCAGTATAGATCGCGTCAATCTTACCGCATCCCCTGACTAATCCGACTAGATTAGTGATAACCTTGACAATCTTACGGATACGATTTTCAAACACATAATCGTATATTTTCATTGCATGTGAAAGCAGCCTGATCGGCCGATATTTTGATCAATCAGCTAAATTGACTTTTCCTTCCTAGATTAACACTGTCGTACGGTTTTGTCAATCCGCCATAATACTCTATGCTTCGATAATTTTGTTGAAAAATCCATCAAGCCAGGGAGCTAGATTTCAGCATTTATCCTTCCATAACTCAGGCTCAATATCATCTGGACCTGTTGCTTCATCATTCTTCATCCTATATTCCTCTTTCACATCTTCTGCGTTTATGGGAACTATGTATCCTCTGCCGTTGTGATCTCATTCAGTTGTGTGCGTGTTATCATATTAGTATCCTTCTCTTGAAAACGGCACCATTTGACTTTGGGTGGCCCGGTCCGTTTACCTTGTTTTATTTCCGGTGGTTTGATTTCAAAGTGGCGATTACTGGGCGATGTTGTGTTGCAATCGTTTCATATAGGACGGCCTTAACGTTTTCGACAGTGGACAGGTGTCGGCCTCGTGCAATGATAAAGTCGATCTAATCATATTGTTTCAATCATAGAAGGTTGGGAGGTATGTTGATCTCATTAGGAACTACATGTTTATGATGGCAAGATCATAAGCGTCACATAAATCAGTTAAGTTCCCTATTTATGTTTCCTTGACCGTGCATTTGCCTTCATGGCATCAATTTCTAATCGCTTTTTGTGCAACATGGCCGCTGAGGTCTTGTGTGATTATGATGCAGCCATCATCGTGGATTTTCTGTGTGGTTGTCCAACATCTCCCAGAAGGCCTCTTCTCTACTTCATTTCGCCCAGTGTGTGGTGCATATGCTAAGAAGATGTTAATTATGCGTTCTGCCAAGACAATGGTTATATTCATGAAGCGATCGTTGTAGCGGCTAATCTCCTGAACGATATCACGGAATAGCTCAGATATGCCAATATCAACCTCACTTCTAGCATCTTGAAGCCAAGCCAAATTATAAATGCTAATTGCCAGCTCTCGCTTCATTTTGTAAGCTTTGGCTCTACTCAATCTCGTTTCCTGTAAGGTGCATATGCCTATTCGTCTTCTTCTTAACATCGAAGCTATCTCTTTCGTGATGCCAATAAGTGTTCCTATGTTCAGACATTCGAATCGGACGTCTTCGCTCATATTTTGCTTATTTCTTCGAACTCGTTTGCTCACGTCCCAACGGCGTCCTTGCATTGAGAACCCTAGTGTATTTGTCGGCCTAACCGGGCCTCGCCTTGACGCGTCGACTACGGTGTACATGCCCTATCCATGCTTTCAGTTTGCATTGCAGACTTGTTCATATTCCAGTTAACGAAATACTTTATGTACGCCTCCTGATTGCCCTATCGTAGGATATGTCACCAGGATGGTGTCCATATTTAGCTCGCTTCGTGGCTGATTCGCTACGAGGAGTGTCCAGGGACATCACGATGAGGAACAGACATCACCCCCTGCTAATGTCAATAAAACTTTATTAAATGTCAATTTCTTAAATTAAGGATGAATTAATATTAATTTATTTTTTTAATGTGGCAAATGTGTGACAGCTGCACTCTTACAAGTCCACTAAAAACACATCAGAAGCCATACAGGTTTATTAATTAATTGTTTAAATGACATTGGATTAGGCGTTTGAAGCACGGCATTGATGTTGATTGGCGGATATGAATGGGCAGATGATTCCACGAGAGAGGAGCAGCCACAACGAAGGAGCGGAAGCCAAAAGAGGTAGAGCAGTTTGGGACATGTAAAAGAAGGGAATTACGGGAATGCAAAAAACAGTAAACAGGACGAGAAATATCAATTTTTAAAATTAAAGACAAATTGTAAATGTTAATGTAAAACTTTTGCTTAGCTATAACAATTTTTATTTAATAAGCGAACAAATTGATCCGGAAAGCCTTATTCTAAGCAAAACTAATATTAGTGATAAAGAAGGTGTATATCTAGATATGAACATTAAATTAACATTAACTAAAACTACTTTTAATTTATATCGTAAAGATGACATATTTAAATTTACAAGAAACATATTTTTGCATGAGCATTCATGCATACCATATAATATAAAATATAATACATTAAATAACGAAATTTTAAGAACTTCAACAATTTAAATAGGTGCAGATCCTATTTGGTGAAGCCGTAGTTCTGGTTTAGAACTCTATGAGGTTACTAGAGGTGTTCTAGTAACTAATTCACGTGATTCGTTTATTGCCGTCTGCTAGCCCTCCTCAGCATCCAACAGTGAGAGGGATCTGGCACTGATGAGTCATTGTGATGACGAAACGGTATCTATTACTGTTTTCGATTTTTCTTTCGCGTCGGTCTTATATGATTACTTAAATTTAAAACATATTTTTGCGTGATAATTCATGCATCCCACGAATGATCATTCGAAAAATTAATATCTAGATATCCTCATTCTTAATAAAACCAATATTAATGGTTTTATTAATATTATTAATATTAATTTATTAATATAATGTATTAATATTAATATTATTAATATTAATGTATTAATATGAATATTATTAATATTAATATATTTATATTAATTATTATTATTTATTAATAATTATTATTAATTAATGATTATTAATCATTAATAATTATTAATCATTAATATTAATTATTAATATTATTATGTATTAATTTATTAATATTGATGGATATTAATGGATATTTATTGATGGTTTTATTAATGGATATATATTTCTTTAATGATAAAGAAGGTGTATATCTAGATATGAACATTAAATTAACATTAACTAAAACTACTATTAATTTATATCGTAAAGATGGACATATTTAAATTTACAAGAAACATATTTTTGCATGAGCATTCATGCATACCATATAATATAAAATATAATACATTAAATAATGAAATTTTAAGAATTGCAACAATATGTAATGATATTGGCTTTCTTCAAAATCATTTAAATAATTTAATAGATACATATTTTAAACTAGGTTACTATAAAAATAACATCAAGCAGAAAATAGCAAAATATATAAATCAACACAATAATATAAAGAATAAATTTAAAATTATTAGCGGAAAATTTTTGTAGATGGATAATAACAACACAATAATAATCAACACAATAATAGTGTCAACAAATCAAACGTGAATTTAAAAGTAAATTACAAAGATTAAAAAGACTCGTTTAAAAATTCTTGATTTCTTACTTGATACAATAAATATATACAACAAGAAAATTACAATCTAATTACAATCAAACTAATTACAATCTACAGTGCCACCAAGATCTACAGTATTAATAAGCAAAGGAATCTAATTCGCAAAACGTTTGAGAAATAATTAACATACAATCATAACATACAATACAACTATACGTATACAATTGACGAATATCCCAATACGATATGCCACATAACTCAACAGAACCGGAAACGCCAATCAACAACAATACCGACTCTAATACACACAAAAAATACACGACTAATACACGACTCTAATACAAGGGAGTTTACAATGTTCAATTTTCGCAGGTTCTTCGTCGCTAACGCTTCCGGAATGATAAGAAAGCATGGTTCAATGCCAGGTTGTCGCGGTTCTAGACTTCCGGCTGTCAATATTCCAGACAACATCAACCCATTCAGATCTATTCGGAAACAAACGTATCCTCTCGGCTGAAGGCGTTCAGCAGAGCGATCCATTGGGCTCTGTACTATTTTGCCTCACCGTCAACAGATTGCCACATAGCTTAAAATCTAATCTGAACCTATGGTACCTCGACGACTGCGTCCTGGGCGGTACGGTGGAGGACATTTTAGCCGATATCCACAAAATTCACGCTGACGGAGCCTAAATTGGATTACAATTAAATTTCCAAAAGTGCGAGGTGTTCATCGAAAGCAGGAATGTGAGCCAAGCTATCGCGTGCAAGCTAACAGGGTGCAAGACTATCACACCTGAAGACGCACAGCTTCTGGGTGCGCCGCTTGGTGGGCAGCAATCATCGACAACGCATTAAGCTGCGCAATAAACGAGCTTCAAAACGCCGGAATCCGGTTGACCGAATTGAGCACTCACAACGCCTTCGTGATTTTGCGTAGCTCACTCAGCTTGCCAAAGATTGGCTTCCTTCTTCGATGTACCCCTGCTACGGAAGTGAAATGCTTCAACTTTTCAACACTGAAGTTCGAAGAATATTGAGCGAAATACACAATGTGCCACTACCCAACGAAGCCTGGAGGCAAGCGACCTTACCGATTCGTTTTGGAGGTCTCGGTGCTTGACAGGCATTAAATGCTGCCTTTCGTGCGTTCGGTTTATCCATCAAGGACCCAATGGAACTGAAGAATATACTGCTATGGAACTGTCCGCCGTTAACATTTCTCCTTTCATAACCAGACTGGGAAAATACCACAAATCAATAGAACTCGGAATATCGGATGATCATTCCATCGGATCAAATATCTCAAAAACGATGGATGGCCGAACACTACGAAGCGTGCCAACGAAGACTTGTCGACGAAGCACGGACAACTGAATCTCGAGCCCGACTCATCGCAGTAGCATCAAAGTGGTTCGGGGCGTTCCTTGAATCACTGCTGATCACATCTGTCGGCACACGACTTGATGACCGATCTATTTCTATCGCCATAGCGTTGATGCTCAATGCTTTCAACGGCATTGGTGTATCTGCGGAGTGTGGGTCCCGCGGCACAGTGCTCATGCCTTACACTGCAACAGGATAACGTCTCGTCACCATCGACATGCTGCGGTCAACGAGATTTTGAGAATGGCTCTCGCTGCCTCAGGATCACCGTCCAGACTCGAAGCGGTAGGCTTAGCGCGAGACGATGGTAAACGACCCGATGGTGAGACTCTTATGCCATAGGAAGCTGGCCGTATACTCGTTTGGGATTTCACTTGCCTAAACACCCTGACAGCCAGTCATGTCGTACTTGCGGTTTCTTCTGCTAGCGTTGTTGCAGCCCACGCGGAGCAGCTCAAACGAACCAAATACAGCTGCTTCGAGGATCGACAGTATTTGTTCGTCCCCATCGCCATCGAAACACTTGGCCCGGTCGGTCCCAGCGCATCTGCGTTTTTGAGGCAGCTTGGTTTAAGGTTGAGTCGGACAACCGGTGATAAACGCGCATTCAGCTGGCTCATGCAACGAATCAGCGCAGCCGTGCAACGAGGGAATGCTGCATATTTTTTGGAGTCGGCCGTAGATCCGTTTTTAGGCAACTACCTTATTATTTAATTCATATTTATTTCTTTGCACAAATGTTTTTTAGAGAATATATTTATTATATAAATCAACACAATAATATTAAAAATAGATTTAAAATTATTAGCGGAAAATTTTTATGGATAGATAATAAAAATTATACTTTTTTAGAATAAGATACACTAGATAATTAAATTTCATTGGAGGAAATACGTCATTAGCATGCAGTTGGCCCCGATTGTTGATCTTTTACAATCGCTGGAGGAAAAATTTTGTAGCGTCATAATATCCCTTGAACTCGCATCTGCAATCGAAATTGTCGATCATTATATTCTTCTATATCTGCTCCGTCATAACTATAGATTTTTTAAATCCGCTATAGACTACATTTGCTCTTATCTATCTGACAGTTCTTTAAGTGTTCATTCATCTTAATATGTCTCTCAATCGTCTCTCCTCATACAAGGTGTTCCTATAGGCTCAGTACTAAGTCCCGTTCTTTTCTTCTTTTCTTCTCGGTGATCTCTCTTCTATAATCAGAACAAAATTTTCATGTTATGCAATATGCTGATGACATTATCCTCTCCCTAATCGACCCTGCTCTCAAATCCATGTTCTTGCATACACTTCGTCCGCTTGCCTCTTATCCGTTTACCAACATCTTTCTTCGCCCATCATTCAATCCTGCAAAGTTCAAAATCATGTGGATTATTCCCTCTCACCTCTACACAACCATTCTTCCTGTCGTTAATAATATCGTATTCCTCGGTATCTACTTTGACAACCATCTTTATCTCAAGCCATTTGTTTCCGATCAAGTCTGCTCATAATTCCTAACAACTCCGTGATATTCGACGTATTCGTAGGTTGATTAATTTTGGCTCATGTCTTTCACTTTTATCCACCCTTTCATTTTCCCGAATCGATTATTGCCTTAGCATGTTCTCCACTTCTCCCAAGACTACTCTCCAACCTATTCAACATATTGTGAACTCATCAGTTTGCGTTCTACGTCTCCGCTGTTTTTAACCACATATCTCAACATATTTCCAATATTTCCCGGTATTCCACAATTAGTTACTGTGTTCAGTTTCGTTTGATTATCCTGACCCATCGTGTACTGCATCGCAATTCCCCTTCATACTTGCATCTTTCATATATCGATGAATCTCGTCCTGCTTCTTTATCCTTAAGATCATCTCATTCTCTTCTCTACACCAAATTATTTGACACATTACCGCCTCCGTTCCTTTCCTGTTGCTGCCCCTCTTGCTTGGAATTCGCTCCATTCACACATCCGCTCAACTTCCTTGTTCATACTATTCAAACATTGTTTGCGGCGGGATTATTTTTTTATCAGCGGGATCATTTTATTGTCAATTTTAGTTGGCTTGTAAACGCGCCGATTTTAAGTTCCAGTTTATTCTTAGATTGTACAATTTTCTTAGACTATACAATTTTTAAAGTTCAAGTTTATTCTTAGTTTGCATCAACATTTAAAACACACTAAATATGAAAATTAAAAACCTTAAAGTATATGTCAGTAAACAAATACTAAATTTACTTTTTTTAATTTAATTATGGTCTCTAACGATAAAAGAACACATAAAATTTATTATTATTTATATCATTTACCGACTTATCTTTGATAATTTGCGCTTATTAGAAATGGATTATATAGGCTCTACCATCATTTAGAGTAATTTAAATAACAAAATGATGTGATAAGCAAAGCATCGATGTGGTTCTTGAAAATTAACAATCTTATATCAAAATAATCGCAGAAATGGCTTAAAGAATGGCTTATTTGACACAAAGAATGTACCGATGGATAAATTTAATCAGCTAACTGAGTCTACTTATTTAATATAATTATAAAATAAAAAATAAATAAAAATAAATATTTTTTTAAGTTGAAAAGAAAAAGTTAAAATTGTTCGGTCTGATTATAATTTACCTGCATCGCCTCGCTTCGTTCAGCAACGATTTGCTGTGATTATTATAATTATTATTGTATATTTAAGCATCTATGTTTAATATTTCAATCAGTAGTATTTATATCGAACATTTAAACCTAAATACATTTACACCTAAATGAGAGCTTAAAACTATGCAATGGACACTATCGTTTATCTATATGTAGAGATATTACACTCATATTACTAAAGCAATAACGACTGAAAAGATAAAATCACGAAATAAAAATATGGGAAAATAAAAAATATTTTTGTATAACATAACAAGCGCTTCTTAGGTTTCTTTAGATATAGTTTTGATAATTTTTTAATAAGTATCTATTAAAAATATGTACATGCAAATAAAACAACAGTTGTTTTAATATTTTCACTAATCTATAAACAAAATCAGTCAACTGAGTCTACGTATTTAATATAATTATAAAATTCAAAAAATAAATAAATGAAAATAAATAAAAAATAATAATGTTAAATCAATAAATCAAAATTTAATAATTAAATAATAAAATTAATAATTGTTTTTAGATTTTCTATAATTTAAAACAAGTTAAATAAAAAAAAATTGAAATTTAAAATAAACTTCATTTTAATGAATTAATTAATAAATACGTTGTATCAGAATAAGAATTAGAGGTCATCAGGAGGAACTGCTATGCTATCAGGTTTCGGCCCCTAACTCCTCTACCTAGCATAGCAGCGGTGCCAAATACATGCTAATGATGTATTTCCTCTGGTAAAACTATCTAGTATCTTATTCTAATGCAAAGTATATTATTTATTATCCATCCATAAAAATTTGTCACTTAAGAGTTTAAATTTATTCTTTATATTATTGTGTTGATTTATGTATTTTACTATTTTCTGCTTGATGTTATTTTTATAGTAAAATATGTTTAAAATATGTATCTATTAAATCATTTAAATGATTTAAATGATTCCAAATTTGAAGTGTAAAATTGGGACAAGTCGAAAAGGATAGGAAATCTTAAGATTAAAATATCTATTTTTGTAATTAGACATAACACACAAAATACATATCAAAATTTGACAAGTCAAATTACAAAATAAATAAACTCAATAAATTATCTGATTTGACATAAAGAGGATTTACTGGTCAGTAAAACTTGACAGTTAAAGTGTACACTTGTAAAAAAGAGAAAAAGATCATGTGCATAGCTATTCAGTACGTTCAATAAAGACAAAGTGACATTCAAAACTAATGACCTTTTTTAGAAATTAACCAACAATTACTGCACATGTTACTCGCAAAGTTGTGCGCAATTGAACAAAAGATACAATCGCAACTAACAGAAAATTTTGCACAAATCAAATCAGCTAACTGAGTCTACGTATTTAATTTAATTATAAACTAAACAAAACATAATAATGCTAAATCAAAATTTAATAATTAAATAATAAAATTAATAATTGCTTTTAGATTTTCTATAATTTAAATCAAGTTAAAAAAAATAAAATAAAAAATAAAATTTAAAATAAACGTCATTTTTATGAATTGACTAATAAATAACAGCATTGTATCAGAATAAGAATTAGAGGTCATCAGAAGGAACTGCTATGCTATCAGGTTTCGGCCCCTAACTCCTCTACCCAACATAGCAGCGGGGCCAAATACATGCTAATGATGTATTTCCTCTGATAAAATTTGATTTTTGTTTCTAGTATCTTATTCTAAATCGCGATGTGGCTCCACATGAAGATGCCAATTTTGAAACGCGATTATTTCTCTAAATTAATAATATTGAATTGCTGAATTATCATCTAAATTGATGATATGACTTGCGTAGATTTCTTTTCATAAACTATGAATTGTATTAATCCCCTAAATATTACCGTTCAAGATATAAACGAGAAGGAATGCGTACACTGCTTCACTGACAAAACTCTTATTATTTATGTTAATGATTATTTACATAAAAATATGAAACCTGATAACATGGCAGTTTGTTTTGATGACATTCAAGCTTTAAATTATTATTTTTTTAATTATGAATGAAAAATTTACGACGTTAGAAAAACATGTAAATTAGCAGGGTCATTGCAAGTTCTCTCCTTTTTAAATTCTTATAAAAGATAATTTTGTTTATATAAATGAGTGTATTATACTTACCCAGCTTCCAAATTAAAACAAACTACTTTTCAGGCTATAATGTTATGCATAAATGATTAATTTAGAATTAATCTGAACTATTTCAGCATTAAAAATACTAAATCCTAGCAAGAAACTATATCGTAACTAACTATTAACAGAAAATAGAAAAAAATACTAAAAATGCTAAATACTCAGATCAGCTAAATTAGATAATCAGATTAGATATTAAAGATCATTTGATATCATCTTATAATGATTGTCTTTGTTGCCTATCAGAAAATTTGAAATCGCGAGGGTCGCACAAAATATTTTACATTCTGTAACTTATGAATGAACATATATGTACCCATAATCTAGAATTAATTAAAAACAATGAATTAATGAAAATGCTATCAAAAAGGTATAAATAAATTAAATAGATTTAATTTTTTTTAATATATTATTAATTACAACATATGGTTCACTCAAATGGGCCAATATACATTTAACATTGTTATTATTATTTATTCTAAAACATTAGAATCATCCATCCGTTCGGATCCACGACTATATGGGTGACCCCTAGTCGACCGGCACCCTCTGATTGCATGTGAGGCAGCACGACACAGCAGCAAACTTATGGACCTTCTGAGGCCACACAGGCATTCAGCATAGCTTTTATTCCCACGTGATGAACGCAATCGAGCAATTGTCCTGAGCAAAACCATGGCGTCGGGTCCCGCAGCACCAGAAGCCGTGAACACCAGCGGCATAAATCTACTCCTTTCGATATCGATGATACGTTCCGCGTATTTTGATCTTTTTCTCGCTTCATGAAAATCAAATGCAGCTTTTCTCGTAGACGCACACGATGGAGCAAAATGGTTGAAAACCGTAACGTCAAAGAACGTTCGCTCATATCTGGCGTCAGAAAGCCCAATGCAGACGATGTCGAGTCGCGCGTCGTCACTTTGACAAGTGACCCGATGATTAAAACAGTGATCACTATCTACCCGTTGTAATATCGGTTCGACACCAACCCCAGTACACACCTGTGATATTTCGGTGGCCAAGAAATCGCGTAAGGCGTTATGCCTTGTTATTACAACACCTCCTCGCTTGCACGAAAGCAAATGTGGGAGTTTCGCATCATCACCACACACACTTGTCCTTGGGAATCCCGATAGGGTCGAAGCCATATCGCAACGCAAGAGCATCTCTGAATTCATGTGGACACAAATGACTGAATTCAGCTTTCACTGGAACTGCACTAATCCAAGAGGAAGCACCCTGTCCCAGTGCAAATTCCAGGGCTTGATGCATTGAGGCGGGTAAGATTGATCGAATGTATGCCAAACGCTCATCCACAACTTTTTGTCGTTCTTGATTCAACTCTTTTGTCAAGTTATTCTGAGCATCCCTGAGAAGATCACCTTGTAGCCCACTATCAAATGTTTTACAAAATTTTTTCGAGCTTTCGAACTCGGTCAAAGCTGCGCTTACTGGATCAACAATGCCCATTCCACCCTTTGAAATTGGTGACGAAATCAACGCGTGCATAACTGAGTTTAGATCTTGATCGAAAAGTGAGGGAGCCAAACCACTGAATATAGTATCCCGTAAGGACAAATACAGATCCGTTTCACTTGGTGTCGATCTCATAAAGTGTGTCCATTTCCATTGTATTGACTTATTGAATCCTGAGAAAGCAGCATGGGGATCAAATCGTGATACAGTAGATATACGAGAAACAAGCTCAGTCCACTTTAATATTTTAATTTTTGTAATTTCCTTTACAAATTCGCCTGAGCCAATTGGCGCACCAAGCACCTCGATGCCATCGAACCGTGTCTCAATGTCTGCGGGAAGTGGATACACCCCTTCGGATTGCGGATGAAGGAGCATCTTGGTTTTGCTAGGGTTCACATTATATCCGAATTTTGGTCCTTGGATTTGGAGAAGTTGCCATACACGCAACAGATCCTCAGGCAAACCTACAAAATTCGCATCGTCAGCAAACCAACGCTGAACAATGTTTGGCACGACTTGCTTGATCATACTTATCAATGGTAAGGATGCCATTGCGAAGGCAGCCATGGCTAAGGGATCTCCCTGGGTTACTCCCTCGCACGATGCTAAAGATCCACCACCAAGTACCAGTTCTGCGTCGCCCGCATAAATGTTAGATAAGGACTGTGCTAGCCCAGGGCAAGTGTGTTTAATATTGTGTAGCATAACATTTCGATTGACAGAGTTGAACGCATTCCTAGCGTCGACAGCGAGACGTCCATAGCTCTGGTTAGAAGAATACGTATCGCGAAGCGAGTGAATCGCAAAATCGATCCCATTTCGCTGGGATGCGCAAAGTTGGACAATCCCGGCTACGTCTTGAAGATCATCTTTGACGCAGGACAATATGGTTTTACTGACAATGCGGCGAACAACTTCTGATACACCAATCGGTCTAATTTTCCCATTATTCTTTGGTATTGATATCAACCGGCAAGCAGTAAACGCCTCTAACATCCGAGGGCTGAGTTGAATAGTGCTAAGGCTCACTGCAAAATTTGCCAAAGCATCCGCTAGAGCCTTGGAATGCACGGAGAAGCTATTCAAGAGTTGTCTCCAAGCCATCGCATCCAGCCCTGATGGGCCAGCTCCACCTGAGGTTTTGTTGGCCGCTCGGATGATAGCTTCCCCATCTATGACAGAGAAGAGCGAAGGATGATGCTCTCTAACATTCGGCAAATCTCGTTGTAATAAAGCGGACGCATCAGCATCTGCGGCTGTTGGGTGTAGATTCTGCAGGTGTTCACGTACAGTCAAACCATCGACAATCGAATCAGGATCTAGAATGCTCGACTGTTGGTTCTCTTCCAATATGGCAGTCGCCGCTGACAGCTTTCCACTTGTGACCAACTTGACATAGCGCTTTATCCAATCATCAGTACGTGGGCTCGAACGCATAGGCATGCAACGTCGCTGTAATATTCTTGCCTCATTGAAAACATCGACGAATCTGCCATTTTTCCATAGTCTGATTCTGCGCTCCAGTGCTTTTCGGATCTCGGACACCTTTCTAGATGGAAGACGTTGCAAAACGCACCGGGACAAAATAGTGGCCTTTTTAAGTGCAAACATATCATGGTTATCAGCTTCGGCTGCAATCTGATAGAGGCTAGCAAGCATTTCAACGAATTCATTCGACGCAACACATCTTGGGAGTCGCATCGCACTAGGCCTCCATTGTATCACCACATCATAAATCGCCTGAAGTGAAAGAGACTGCCTATCAACAGGGTCGTGCAAGTTATCTACAATTGGATTATCAGTTGTCCGTGTACTGCCACTATCAGTAAGGGGATTCAAATCAGCCACTCTACCTACTGGTTCAGCAGCAGAGGTTAAACACACTGTCTGAGGTCCAATATGCACGCTATTGTTACATTCAGGTGCACGGCAATTAATGCAAGGAGCTCCTGCCTTCGCACATTTGCAACCTTTGCACTTTGCTGATGGACCATTACATCCACAGCATAGCCTCTGGTTAGACGGTATTCCTTTGGGCATACAAGGCGACGTTCAATTGTTAGTTTCGATTGTCTTTGTGTCACAAAGTAAGTTGTAATCTTCCGCGCGAGTGCTCAACCCGGGAGGTACCCTGGGTGTACGACCTTACGTCCTCTGAAACGCAGTCCTCTGAAACGCGGTCCTCTGAAACGCAGTCCTCTGAAACGCAGTCCTCTGAAACGCGGTCCTCTGAAACGCGGTACTTGTATGTTATTTTATCTCAAACGTTTTTTTTAAGCTTTATTTAATCTATTAAATAGATTTAATTTTTTTTTTTTTCAATAATAACAATTTATTAAAATTTTAATTTGTACAATTAAGGTTCCCACAAATGGGCCTCTATACATTTAAAATAGTGGTATAAATACCATAACACAAACATATTACTCTGATAAAACAAGTCCTGCTCGAAGATACGAAGTCCGCTGAAACTGAACACGTGGACATCTAAGCGTCGCAGAGCAAATTTTCGCAAGACACATACTAATATATGTCCTGATTGATGATATCGTGACGGCGTATTCGCTTTTTTGTTGTTCAGCGATTTTTAGAGCCAATGATTTAATACATGCTTGTGCACTCTTGCCAGCTCCGCCCGTAGTCGCCCAAATAAGGGGACAAAATGAGCTGTGCTCTATTGTATGTATCCTTTCTTCGTACTTGGCACATTTTCTATTTTCGTGGAAAGTGAAAGTGGCATCTGTTGACTTTTCGCAATAGGACGGAGCATGATTGTTGAAAACGACTACATCAAAAAATGTACGCTCCATATTCCCACCGAACAGTCCATTACCTACTATATCAGCTCGAGCATCATCTTGTCTGGTTGTTGTACTAATATTGAAACTGATGTTTTCAGGAACTGGAGTCAGAGATGGTTCTGCAAACACATTCCAACAGACTGTGTTCAACTTCTTAACCAAAAAGTCTCGAAGTTGATTATGACGGATGAAGTTGAATGCGCCCCTTTTGCACGAGAGAGCATGCGACGTTGTTAATATCTGACCACATTGACACTTATCCGGCAAATCTTTGGGAGTTAAACCATATCGAACAGACAACGCATCTCGAAACTCTTGCGTTGACAACTGACAATCCGTAGAAACCAACGCATCTCTTGTTAGCCAATTAGAGGCACCCTTCAGGGATGCATATTCCACTGATTTTCGCAATATAGGAATGATCTCTGGCTTGAGTTTTTCAGCATAATTTCGATTTTCTTCTTTATGTTCGTTTTGAATTGCAGACAATAAGTGTATTATTGAGAAACCAATATCTAAATCAGGTTCTTCATATATGGACGATAACAATCGTGCAGCGTTGTACTGTCTGGTTAATTCACTCTCAATATTTCGTATTCCTAGTCCCCCCAAACTGGTTGACAAAGAACATACTCCCCTCAAATCAAGATCAATGTCATCGCCAAACATGGAATTCATAAATTTTGTGTCAATAACATTCTTTAGATCATCCAACCATTCTATGTCACAATCAACGGCTCGGAAAAGGTGAGTCCACTTTGACTGAACTGCAAGAGAGTATGCCACAAATGCGGAATGAGCATCGGCATCAGCGGCATTAGCAACATCCTTGACCAGATTTGACATCGATAAAAACTGCCCGCAGCAATACTCCCTTACAAACTTTGGCGTGCCAATAGGTGCACCAAGTACCTTTAATCCATCTTCATTAATGATTAAACCATCAGCTCCAAAGATGTGTTGAGCACGGATCATGTTTCGTGGATGTATAAGCAACCTCGATTTGTTTGGATTGACATGGTATCCATACTGCTCACCTATTGAGCAAAGAAGACGCCATACACGTGATAGATCATCAAGCCCACCAACGAAAGTCGAATCATCTGCATACCAGCATTGTTTTATTGATGGAATCGATTCTCTGATTTTATATATCAAGGGCATCGATGAGATTGCAAACGCTGGCATCGCAAGAGGGTCCCCTTGAGTGACACCCTCTGACGATGCTAAATTACCTCCTTGGCCAACAAGTAAAGCATTTAGCTTATATATATTTCTCAGAACACATGTGAAGGCAGGGCATACTTTTTCGACATTTTTAAGCATTAGGCATCTATTCATTAGATTAAACGCATTCTTCGCGTCCACTGACAGTATGCCATATTGCTCGTTCGAGTGGAAATGATCGGTTAATGTATGTATCACATACCCTAGCCCACCTGGCTGTCCCGCACACATTTGCAGATTACCTGCTACTGCCCTTAAATCTCTTTTAGCCACATTCAGAATAGCTTTACCAATTACACGACGAAATACCTCACCTACTCCAATAGGTCGGACACCAGGGCGCTTATTTAACGCAACAATTCTGCTGTTAACGTATGCCTGTAAAGACTCAGCCGGAATTGATTCTGATGCAATGCGCACTGCTAAACCCGCAATGGCATCAGCTAACTTTATCGAGTGTGATCCAAAAGCCGTTAACATTCGTCTGAACGCAATCGCCGTTATCCCAGAAGGACCGGCCCCTCCATGAGTCCTCAATGATTCCCTGATAATTGCACGTCCATCGATTCCACTATATATTGAAAAGTGATGGGATTTACAATTAGTTATAGGAAGCGATAACACTGCATCTTGAGAAAGTGGCTGCGCAGGCGGATGTAATTCAGTCAAAATATCAGATACAAGCTTACCATCACACATATCGTCAAAACTATAAACCGTATTACCATCTTCAGTGTCTTCAAGGATTTTTATCGCTGCACTCGTTTTGCCTGCTCGCATAAAACGAGAAAATTTTTTCTGCTTACTTATTCTTTGAAAACCCTTTGCAAATCCATCACTAACCATTCGACGTTGTAAGATGCTTGCCTCGTCAAAAAGTTCTTTATACTTTCCCAAATTCCAATCATCCATTCTTCGTAGTAGAGCCTTTCTTATTGTACCAATTCCTCTCGATGGTATTGATTGTAACATCAATTGACTCATTACCACAACTTCTTTCAATGCCCGTTGTTCATGTAAGCTAGGGATCGCGACTGCGTTGAATTTTTCAGTCAGGAGATTGATAAACTGACCGCTGGTACTGCATTTTGGAAGTTTCATATGATTTGGAACCCAGCTTATCACTGTCATATACATGTCCTCGATCAAATTATCGTAATTTAAATTCTCCCGACGCTGTCCCACCACGACTGGTTCATTAGATGTATCGACTGTTGAAAGATGACAATTTAAATTGCCAAGGGGCACACTATCTAACTTCATAGACATCATATTTGGACACGTATTTTGGCAACAAGCTGCTCTGCAGTTGACACATGCTGTTTTATTTTTCGCACACCGACATCCTTTGCATCTTGCAGCATTACCGTTGCATGTACAGCACGGGGCAATATTACTCGGCTTACCCTTCGTCATGGAATGTTCAGAAATTGTATGTTTATTGTATGTTTATCAGAAACTGTATGTTATTTTATTGTATGTTTATCAGAAACCAAATTTTTTTAATAATAAGCGGAACTGTAATTGTAATTTGTGTGTATTTATGCTGTTAAAATTTTTTTTCTGTTAAACTATTAATCTATTAAATAGATTTAATAGATTAAATAATAACAACGACAAAAATAAAATATACAATTCGTTATATAATAACTTAAATGATTACTTTAGTAAGCTGATTAATAGTGAAAGCTCGAATATATCTAAGATAAAAATTTGGAAAGATTATATATTTGATAAAATTAAAAATAAAATGAAAATAACAAACAATTATAAAAGGAAAGATAAAATTAATAAAGATATGTATAATGAACGTACTAAATTAAAGGATAACTATATAATAACAACTATTGATAAAGCTAGTAATAACTTTGTCTTAATATGCAAAAAGCTTTATTATGATATACTAATGAAAGAGGTTAATTCTAATGATTTAAATGTAAATCCAACATATGAACGTAGTGAGTTGAGTTTTGAAACAATTATTACAAGTCACTGTTCTATAATGGATAAAAAAGGTATAAAGGTTGAATTAGATAATAAAACTATACCTATATTATATTGGAATCCAAAATTACATAAAAATCCAATAAAACCTAGGTTCATATGTCTTCTTCTTCTTAGCGTTTATCCCGTATGACGGGGTCCGCTTGCCACGATCGTTGACGCCAAAATGCCTTCTTTGCTGCGTCTTTGGGCGTGAGTCCGACCATTTTCATGTCCTTAAGAAGGGTATCCATCCATCTTTTCTGTGGTCTTCCTATTGGTCTCTTTCCGTCGACCTCGATTTGAAATGGTGCCTGCGCTAATGTGTTCACGTCTGCCCTCATTACATGTCCATACCATCGCAGCCTTGATTCTCTCAGTTTGTCTGCTATGGGTGCTACGCCAAATCGCTTGCGGATGTCTTCGTTACGGACATGATCTAGGCGAGTCTTTCCTGCGATCCACCTTAGCATTTTGGTTTCCATGCATCCAAGCTTACGTTCTGCTTCTGCTGTCATTGCCCAGCACTCAGCACCGTACATTGCTACAGGCCGTATTACGCTTCTGTAGAACTTCGATTTGAGTTTGTCTGGCATGCGTTTGTCGCACAAAACTCGATTACCTTGCAATATTTTTTAAAATGTGCTTTAATTACTTTAAGTATTTTATTCATATAGACAGAAAGTGGTTTTAATGTACATTTAAACGCACTACCTAGGTTCATATGTAGTGCGTTTAAATGTACATTAAAACCACTTTCTGTCTATATGAATAAAATACTTAAAGTAATTAAAGCACATTTTAAAAAATATTGCAAGGTAATCGAAATTAATACTGGTATAAAACACTATTTCAGTATTAATTCTACAAAAGAATTTTTAGAACAGACAAAAGGAATAAATTTTCAGAACATAAATACATACGATTTTAGAACGCTTTATACTAATCTAGATTTAGTAGATATTAAAGAAGCGTTAGTAAATAAGTAATTAGTTAGTAAGAAGCGTTAGTAAATTAGTTAATTAATCTTATATTCGAAAAAAGATATACATATATATGTTATAATAATTATAACGCCTATCTAACAAAAATTAAACCATCAAGTAAATATAAATATATGGATAAACTTGAATTAGTAGAATCCTTAAATATTTTGATAAATCAAAAATTTTTAAAGTTAGGGACATCTATATTTAGACAAATAAAAGGTGCTCCAATGGGTGGTAATAGTAGCCCAATTATAGCTGACTTGTTTTTAAGCTTCATAGAATATGAATTTGTTCATAACTGTTTAAAAAATAAATCTAAATTATATAAAGATATGAAATATATGTTTCGATATATTGATGATATATGTGTATTTAATTCTAGCAATTTTTATTCAATAAGCGAATAAATTTATCCAGGTACCCTCATTCTTAATAAAACCAATATTAATGATAAAGAAAGTATATATCTTGATATGAGCATTAAATTAACATCAATTAAAACTACTTTTAATTTATATCGTAAAGATGACATATTTGAATTTACAAGAAACATATTTTTGCATGAGCATTCATACCATATAATATCAAATATAATACATTAAATAATGAAATTTTAAGAATTGCAACAATTTGTAACGATATTGGTTTTCTTCAACATCATTTAAATAATTTAATATATATGCTTATTTTAAACTAGGTTACTATAAAAATAACATCAAGCAGAAAATAGTAAAATATATAAAACAACACAATAATAAAAATAAAATATATTAAAAATAGATTTAAAATCATTAGCGGAAAATGTTTATGGATAGATATTAAATAACATACTTTGTGTTAGAATAAGATACTATATAATCAAATTTCATCAGAGGAAATACGTCCTTAACACGTATTTGGCACCGTGCTATCTTGGGTAGAGGACTTAGGGGCCGAAACCTAATAGCATAGCAGTTCCTCTTGATGACTTCTAATCTTTATTCTGATACAACGTCTATTATATATTAGTCAATTCATAAAAATGACTTTTATTTTAAATTTCAATTTTTTATTTTAACTTGATTTAAATCATAAAAAATCTTATACCAAATCTTATTAAATTTTGATTTAGCATCATTATGCTTTTTTATTTTATAATTATATTAAATACGTGGACTCAGTTAGCTGATTTGATTTGCTCTATTTGTAGCGTAATTTCTGATATACATAAACCTTACGAATAAGATCAGCTAATTGAATTTACGTATTTTTTATTTTTTATAAATTATTATAATACTTGATAAAATTTTAAAATTCAAATAGAAAATAAATTAATAAGAATTAAAAAGAATTACCATCACTTTTTCAATATTACACACGTGTGTCTGAGGTCATAATATATATTTCGTATCAAAGTATAGATACATATTTAACAGTTTTATTGGAAATGAAACTAGAATATTCAGTCAAGTTTTTATGGGCTGGCTGTCGTATAGTATTCTCTGTTATTTACATACAAATAAATAGTTTGATATTTTTAATAAAATGCATTTTTAATTTTCTAATTTAAATTATATTTTCTATATTTATAGATTTATATTAATATAGCAACATTTCAGTAGAATATTACAAAAAATGTATTTAGATGCAACAGTAATTGCTAAGATATGTAAAAGCAAAATTTAAATTTTATTAAAAAATATTATTCATCTAATAAACATTTAAATTTAACTCTAATTTAATTTGTAGATATTAGACAATTATTAAATAAAATAAAACATAGTTTGAAATAAGTACAGTCATTCCGTTAAAAAAGTCGGAAACTGATTGATCGCCCAAGCATTCGAGTACACACGCTACATTCCCACGTTAAACCGATGCGCTTAATCGTTGCCTGAGGAAAGCCGTTTATCGAGGTTCGCCAGTGGCCTTTGGCATCATCTTCCCGATCTCTTCAATAAAGCACGAGGTTTCCTTGCCCAAGACACCCAAGGACTCGACCGCGATTGGAACGAAGGTATATATTCTATTGTCGATCTCTTTATATTTTTCCCTCTTCTTGCTCTCTGCAAGGGCGGCAACCTCTCCGGTCCGAATGACTGCCTTGTCCTCGTAATTTTTTTTATTTTTTTTTAAATAAAAAAAATAATTTAATTATTTTTTAAAATAAACACATTCTAAAAGCATTTTATAAAATTAAATTATATTTGTTATATACATCCAATAGTAAGTATAATAAAACATTTAAACAGTAATTGAAATTGTAAAAGGTTTCTAAACCAAAATACGTTTATCACAATAATGAAAAAATTTCCAGCTCTTTCTTTGTTGTATCTGTTGATGACAACCGTTCTTGTCGAAATAATAGTTTTTCTTTTATATGATTAATAATAAAAAAATAAGTATTTTACTAGACTTAACAATTTTAAACAGACCAGTGTTTCATTATTTTTGTAAGTGCTGTATTGTGCAATCAACATTTTACTTTTCAACATTACGATGAATGGATTCATGTATTGTATTATGTAATAAAACAGCAAGAATTCGTTAAAGAACTTAAACCATAAATTGTATTTGTTGGTAATTTGATAAATAATTATTGGAGCTGAATCAAAGAAAATACGTAATTATTTTTGACTTATTTAGCATCTTCAGAAAACTACAAGTAATTTTCAATTAAAAATAATAAATTTTTAAAATAAAAATTTTAGATCAGTCTACATATAAATATATAAATAAAAATAAATATCTTCATAAAAACATCTTATCTAATATCTTATTTATTATCCGTATATTATATGGATAAAATTATCAAAAATAATAATATTATATTAATGATAAAGAAGGTGTATATCTAGATATGAACATTAAATTAACATTAACTAAAACTACTATTAATTTATATCGTAAAGATGACATATTTAAATTTACAAGAAACATATTTTTGCATGAGCATTCATGCAAAAATACGTAGTTTCAGTATTTCATAATACGTAGTTTCAGTATTTCTAACTGATGTTATATTACCAGGAAAACTAAACCACAAGTCAATAACTTGTCAGTAGAGCAAATCAAATCAGCTAAAAATAACATCAAGCAGAAAATAGTAAAATATATAAATCAACACAATAATATAAAGAATAAATTTAAACTCTTAAGTGGCAAATTTTTATGGATGGATAATAAATAATATACTTTGTATTAGAATAAGATACTAGATAGTTTTATCAGAGGAAATACATCATTAGCATGTATTTGGCCCCGCTGCTATGTTGGGTAGAGGAGTTAGGGGCCGAAACCTGATAGCATAGCAGTTCCTCCTGATGACCTCTAATTATTATTCTGATACAACGTCTGTTATTTATTAGTCAATTCATAAAAATGACGTTTATTTTAAATTTCATTTTTTTAACTTGATTTAAATTATAGAAAATCTAAAAACAATTATTAATTTTATTATTTAATTATTAAATTTTGATTTAGCATTATTGTTTTGTTTATTTTATAATTATATTAAATACGTAGACTCAGTTAGCTGATTTAATTATTATAAATTCTGATTTATTCATAAAAATACAATAAAATCAAATGTAGTGTTTTTAAATGTAATTAAAACTACTTTATGTCGTTTTAAAGGTTATAAAAATTGAATCAGATAATAAAACTATACCTATCTTATATTTGAATCCAAAATTAAATAAAAATCCAATAAAACCTAGGTTCATATGTAGTGCGTTTAAATGTACATTAAAACCACTTTCTGTCTATATGAATAAAATACTTAAAGTAATTAAAGCACACTTCAAAAAATATTGCAAGGTAATCGAAATTAATACTGGTATAAAACTCTATTTCAGTATTAATTATACAAAAGAATTTTTCAGAACAGACAAAAGGAATAAATTTTCAAAATATAAATACATACGATTTTAGTACTCTTTATACAAATCTAGGTTTAGTAGATATTAAAGAAGCGTTAGTAAAATTAATTAATCTTATATTCGGTAAAAGATATACATATATATGTTATATGTTACATTAAGATCTATCGATAGTTATAGTTATTATAATAACTATAACGCATATCTAACAAAAATTAAACCGTCAGGTAAATATAAATATATGGATAAAATTGAATTAGTAGAATCCTTAAATATTTTAATAAATCAAAATTATTAAAAAGTAGGGACATCTATATTTAGACAAATAAAATGTGTTCCAATAAGTGGAAATAGTAGTCCAATTATAGCTGACTTGTTTTTAAGCTTTATAGAATATGAATTTGTTCATAACTGTGTAAAAACTAAATCTAAACTATATAAATATATGAAATATATGTTTCGATATATTGATGATATATGTATTTAATTCTAGCAATTTTTATTCAATAAGCGAATAAATTTATCCAGGTACCCTCATTCTTAATAAAACCAATATTAATGATAAAGAAAGTATATATCTTAGTTAATACTTTATCTCCACAGGTAGAAAGGCGGAAGTATTTTATCAGAAAAATGCTATTATTGTATAATTTGTCGATTAGAGAAAAAACAGCAATGAAGCGAAAGCTTTTATGAAAAGAAAAAATAAATGAAAAGAAAAGTAATACGCAAATAATTTTTATATTTTTAGCAAATCAGCGAAACACTGATTTAGCATAGAAGTTAAAGCACCATTAGCAATTTATTTATATAAACGTAATTTCAAAAAACGTGAACATGTCGGAGCGTTCAAAGATTTTAGTTTTTGGAGCGAATAACAGTGCAATTCCTGCGAAAAAAAGAGATGATTTTCTCGTAAGTTCCTCTACACATCGAACAACGAACAAGGTCAGTAATGTTTTGTTGACTCCTGGTGATGGGGAGATGCTTCCTTATACAAAAACAGAAGAATTTATTAATAATGAAACCAAAACTTCCTCTACCACGTCAAAAACTATTTGACACTTTTCTAAAAAAGTTTTACTCTGGATATCCCACGAGGATAATTTTCAATACAGTAAAGTTCCACCCAGCCGATATCAAGAACTCATTTGCCACGGCGGACCTGGCAAAGGAGTACACTATTTTTTTCAAGTCATATTTAGATGAATTCGGCAACTTAATCGAAAAACCGATACTTTCGTCTTTGAAAGTCACTAATTCGCCATGTTGGCTTGAAGAAGGAGACCTTGAGTCTCTCTGTGAATCTTTCAAAGTCAACAACTTTCGGCTTCTTAAAGGACGGAACGGGGAACCTATCCCCGTCGGATTTTGCTCTGATCCATTAGATCGAACTGAGATACTCGATAAATTAAATAAAAAAACTTTATGAGGCTAAATATCAAGTTCCAACTGATTGAAAGTGATGTATTCACCTTCCCCCACTGCTTTCGTTGTCATAAATGGGGGCATTGGGCCTCCAACTGCGGTGGGACCCTCACCTGTGGGGTATGTGGAGCAGGAAGGGGGCCCCGCCCCCTTCCTGCTCTAACTAGGGGGTGCCTCTCTGTCTGAAGCAGGAAATGTCCTGTCTTTAAAATTACAGAAAAATCAAACAGAACCCATCAAAGTTTCCTACTTCATTTGATCAGGCATCATCGCATCGAATGGATGATGCAGACATAATCAAGCTAATGGAAGTTAAGAATGAAGTATCTTACAGGAATCTGCAAAATCTTATTCTGATGGCCTTGGGGGCGATGGGCCCAATCCTTCCGTTCCGGCCACAACAGCACTGGCTGAATCTAAAAAGGGGGATTCGGTCCATACAGTCCCCCTCTCAAGATTAAGAAGATGATCAAAAGCAAGGACAAGCAGTGCATGGGAAATGAAGATATTGCCCAGGGGCAAGTACCGATCCTGGATGGAGTTAGTGCCGTCGGGAGCAACCTTCCTGCACCTAGCTCTGTCTAGGTAGGCAATCCCTCAATCCAATTATTCCATCACAATGCAGAGTACTCGTGGGCCTTTTTCACTGAATATCCTTCAATGGAATTCGGGAGGTGCTTCTGCCCTTAGACTTCTATCCGGTAGAGATGCAGATGTTATAGTCATTCAAGAGACGCGGTCAATCCGTCTCCCCCAGGACATTACTCGATTTATCCCAAAGCATATTTGCTCCCACTATACTCCGTACATAACCCCACCTCACTCCTCTTCATCTCAAGGACGCTAAACCTTAGTTAAGTGCTCCTTAAGGTCTTCCTTTCTTTTTAAATTACTCGTGTCCAGCCATGTTTTGTTTGGTAGTTTCACTCTGTAAGAACGGTAAAGACATAGTATAGCCAATGTCTACATCCGTCCAGGGGTGATTCACAAGAACCGTGACCTCCTGGATGGTATTATTGATAGCGGCTATAACACGATACTTGGAGACTTTAACGACAGAAGTGGTCGTTGAATCAACGCAGCACTTCGCAGAGCTAGGAACGGTTGTCTTAATCATAAACCACCGTACCCCACCTTTCATTGCAATCAACAAATTCAATCCTCGACATTTTACTGTTTCACTCGACGTAGTTGCTTAAACCCCTCTGTACGGAGCAGTCGCGACAACAATTGTCCACCTCTCATGACCTAATTCGTTGGAGGATTGATAAAGATATGTTGCTTAGAAGGAGATTTCACTTTGATCCAATCAGGGTGGCCTTCTTTCAGGTGGCTACCCAACTCTTTCCCAGAATAGATAATGAGAGTCTTAGCGAATTTAATACCTACCTTTCTTGGCAAGCTACCGCGATTTTATCGACAACCTATAAAGGTCGTGTATACAATCCCACTCTGACGAAACTCAAGGTTCTAGCAAAATTGCTAAACCTCCCTAATCTCTCTGCTTCCGCCTGGCAGGCCCTCTTGAATGAATACTGGAGCACTAGGCTCCAGCTGGGTAAGAACAGGGCGAGTATTGCTCGTCTTAACCTTTCTCAGTCTTCATTTTGGAAGATATTCAAGAAGGAAAGGTTTGTTTGTTGGAAAGATAGGGCATTATGGTTGGATCGGTAGTATAGGGCATTGGGTTGGAAAGATCGGTTGTATATGGAGCCACGCAATCACCTCAACCAATCCCGGATTAGGGTAACTTCAGGAGAAAGGATCTATCTGTTACAGATATCCTCAACTCCTCGGGGCCACTTTCGGGCAAATCCAAATCCTTTGATCCACTTTCTTCTCGAGTCTGCCATCTTTTGACAGCCGATCAGAGAAGAGAGGTGACGGGCACAATGCTTTTAGCCTCCCCCTCCGATGTAGCAGGCATCAATATTAGTAAGCGTGTTTTTATTCCTAAGAAAAAAGCCTGCTCATGCCCTAAAGTTCTGCGACCCATTTCGATTCAAAATGCCCTCGTGTCGATTTATGAAAAAGCACTTGCGCGTAAAATCCGCGACCATTTAAGTAGGCGTAATTTGATCCCTCCAGGTTTTCATGGGTTCGTCAAAGATCGCTCGGTCCATTCAGCAGTTGGTGAGGTGGAGCTGTTTTGTCGGGATAATAGCCATCGTCTAGTTGTGGCTGTTTTCCTTGACTTTTCTGCTGCATTTGACCGCATCTCCATTCCCTTTGTGATCTCTTCTCTCAGGTCCCTCAGGTTGGCTGCGAGTATTGTGAAAAGGGTTGAGATCCTGCTGTACACTAAGCGTTTTTATTATGAAGACGACCCTGATGCGCGTCAGTTCTACCTATTACGTTGTGCCTCAAGGTTCCCCACTTTCCTATCTTGTATCTTGCTGCCTCCATTTACCTATTTAAAATATTTAAACGCGAACAACGTCTCGTGGTGTATGCTGATGACACCACATCCCTCTTTTCTGGACACAGGTGCAAAGACGTAGTCTCTGACATTAGCCGTTTCTTTTTAAGATTAAAAGACCTGCTACCTATATCCAATCTTATTTTAAACTCCGCTAAATCGCAGATGGTAGTCTTTCATGGCTCCCCTGATTCAAAGCAAAAACTTTAGAGATTAGCACTCTCTGCGCTCTCCTCCATATTTGCTTCTGAACCACTTCCCATCTTCACAAGTCGAGTAAAATACCCGGTGTTCACCGTTACGGTGAACGGGTCGGCGAGAGCTGACCTAGATAGGCTAAAACGTATCCTGAAGAAAGCTAGGTTGGCCCTGAAACGGGCTCAGCATCTGTCATTAAAAGGAAAAAACCAGGTGCGCCTTTAGGGCACTTGGGCTATCTCAGGATTAGTCCTCTTTTCGAGAGGACGTCCCCTAGAGCAAAGTCTAAGGTTTCTTAAGCTCCTCGTCTCTCGTTTACCCAGCATAGTTCGTGCCGATTAAACTCTTCGGGGGGAGTGAAAGACCCCGGGTGGTTTAGTCGGAAGGCGGCGTGTTGGATCGGTTGGGAAAGCTCAGATCCCCCTGGACCTGAGGCCATGATAGAAGTTTGGAAGACCGAGTTGTTCTGCTACCGATTATAGTCGAAAATTGATCTGTTGGCTGACTCTTGACTGACCTTGTGACTATTTTTGTTTCTTTGTTTTTGATGTATTTAAAAAATTCTTTATTATTAGCAATTTGTCGTGACAATATCGAGTACAAAATACTCTGCCTACGCAATTGGGAATGTTCGTCGAGATTTTCTAAATGTCAATTTACTTAAATTCATCAAATAAGCAAGTGTGTCAATTTAACTCGCGTCAGTGTACGCTCTATTTTTAGAGCAGGAAAGGTGAAGTATTAACATTTAACCTTGCCTTTGAACCTCATTTACCCTCTCCCTATTTACCATTTTTTATCACCTTTAACCTCTTTGATCCTTTTAACTCTCTTCACTTCCTTTAAACATTCTACAAGTTGTGTAAAGTTCATCGGGCTATAAGAAAATGGTACATGTAATATTTTTAATAATTTCACGTTTTTAGAGAGAGAAAAAAACGTAAAAATGGCTACAACAAATAAGAAAGGATATGTCAAAAGAAGGTAAAATGTGGATTAAAAGGGGGTAAATTATGGTTATCAAATTTTTTCGAATCTTTAACATATGCTTTAAATTAAGATAAATTGTGAAAGGTTTAAATAAAATTAAAAATATTGTACTTTTGATAAAATTGTTTAATGCTTTCAACATTTTTATAGTTTTTAGACAATATTCTATTTGCTAAAAATTACCGTTCTAGACGCAAACAAGAAAGAAAGCGTGTATTACTGTTGACCAAAAAATTTCGTTGATTTTGGAACTGATAATTTAGTTGATAATTGTATTTTAATTAAGTTGATATTGTAATCATTTAGCTGTTTTACATTTATGAAAATCGGAGAAGAAATAAGGCGAAGCTATTTATCATAAATATTTACTATAAAATGTAAGGGATATAAAAGACATATCTATCTTAAGACTTGGATATATCCCAGTCTTAAGGGACATATATCTCCAATTTTGAAAACATTAAACTGTATACATGAATTTTTTGTAACTAATACATTATCAGACCATTGTCGAATTATCATCCTTTCAATTTTAAATTGCAAATAAAACCCATTTATTATGTTACGATAACAGTCATTAAATTAGCTAACTGATTTAATCTTCTTCTTATTCGAGAATAATGGGAATAACTGCATTGTAATCCCTTCAACTTTTGTCAGCAGCAACTCCCTTCATATTCTGTTATGCACTTCGGCAATTCAGTCGACGTTAGAGATATCAATTTTCATCATGACAGGCAAACATTTTTCCAGCATTGCCTTGATCTGCATCTCCGACGTTGCATCGACTGCTTTGGCAGGTAGATCATTCCAGAGCCTAACCACCCTCCTCGATAGCATGAATTTAATAGTAAGCCAGTAGGTTCTTTGCTTTACCAGTTTCAGTGCATTATTACAAGTTCATTTATCAGTTGAACTCTCAAAAACATTCTTCAGCTCTTCGTCATATTATCCGAGACGAATTCTTCTGGTGGCAAGCAAATCAAACCGCATTCGTCGATATTGCAGAGAGAAGAGGTTGAGTTGGCCGGCTCACTCAATCGGCATAAAGTGTGTGCCACATTTCTGGTATAGTTTTAGTGACACTCCGCTATACCGATTTCCTCTGATATGAGTGACGTATTTCCTCTGATTAAATTTAATTATCTAGTATCTTATTCTAATAACTTTTTAATTATAATATTTTTTAATAATACATTTACAGTGTTGTTAAATCTTTTTTTACAAGTATTGCCTTTCGCTATAAATACCCTGCATGGACATCGATACTACTCGAGGCATTGTTTTTGACCAACGACATCTGTATCTGTATAATTTCTGTGTATTTATGTGTGCCTTGCAAATCATGCATTGAAGCTACCTTCTTTAAAACAGCGTTAGCCACATTTCCCTATCCACCCGATGTTGGCATAACAAATGGGTGAAAATGCGCTTTCTTAATTGTATTTATACGTTCTATGTATTTACTATTATTCATTTTCTCGTGGTATACAAAAGAATTTGACATGTGACTCATTGCATAATGTGATATATTTCATATCTAACGTTTATTATTTGTTTCAGCTATTTAAATAAAGCTTCTCGAAAGACTGATATCATTACAATTTATTTAAATATTGTTTACAACTAATGGAAAATGGAACTATTGATTCGCCCTTGCTGGTTTCTCACACAAATACGCTAGCGTGGTATTTGCAACCCAGTAAGCTCACGATAAGCAGTTTTGCTCCTAAAACATGTGACGTTTGGCATCAATGACATGATACGTTCGAATAATTTCTTACTAATGATTTTACGCAATTATGTTTCTACGAACCATTACCGAAGGTTAACTTCGCAAACCGTGCGTGTTTGCCGGAAATGAGGCACTGGTGGCCTTTGCTCTCCTCAAAGGCGTTTCAATTGTCATTCACCAGAAAGGAATTATGCCATGGATTATTAACAGCAGCACTATCAGCGAAGATCGTAGCCAGAATCCTTTACATGTCCTTCACATAACAGAGAGCCGGGCTCCTTTTTTGTTGGACGACAAGACCCCTATCGAAAACAGTTTTGAAGCGAATCGGTAAATCAAAATTAAGGCGACGGCGCTTCACATTTCATATTACCGCAACAAGCACAACAGTAGCCTGCAGAGGATAGACAGAGATTGCGACGGACCAGCTTCATTCAACCTTCGTGATTTGCGGCAGCAGAGGAACACGACGCTGCCCACAATAGGAAGGAAACTGCTAAACCCTTAACTTACACTCATCGTACTGATTAACAACTGTGATAAGAAACTTTTTGATTTCGTTACAGTTTTTGCAATTTTTTACCTAAGTATCAGAGACGCAATATCTTACACAGAAGCAATCAACATATTAAAAGAAATGTATTAAGAAATAAATTCTTACAACCCTGAAGATGACGTGTCGTAGTGCCGTCGAAATATTGGATTTTTGTAATCAAATAAATATTTCCATTCCATTTACCGTCGAGACTGACACATCGAATTATTCTACTGAAGCAATACTTTCTCAGCATCATAAACCTATCGCTTATTACTCAAAGATGCTAGATAAAACGGCGATACATTAGTCATCTATTGAGAAGGAAGTCTATGCCATAATACTTGCCCTGATACATTGGATTCATTATTTAGTTCGGGATAAGCAATCAGCGATCGGTTGCTTTTTAATTAAATAAACAACGGCGAAGCAAAATCAAGAATGAGAAAATTGAACGATGGAAGATGAAACTTTAAGAATATGTTTTTGATACTGTGTACAGACCTGTAACTTTAAATACTGTCGCCGATACCTTGTCTAGAGATGTCTGCGAAGCTTTGAGAAGTCTTGATAGACTTGCTGAGCTGCACTGTCAATTATATAATCCTAGTTGCACTTGTTTAGCTCATTATGCTCGACGGGAAAATTTACATTATAACTTGGACGATATCAAAACAGTTATTAATAGTTGCGATGCGTGTTTACGTTTTAAGCCTAGATTTTTAAGACATCCAGAAGCACACTTAATCAAAGCCACTTATCATTTTGAGCGTTTGGCCATTGATTTCAACGGGCTATACCTACAAAATTCGGTCATTCTTACTTGTTAACGATAGTCGACGAATTTTCCCGTTTTCCTTTCGGATTTACCTGTGCAGACACAAGCAGTTTTACTGTAATAAAAATTTTGACTTCGATATTTAATATATCTAAGCCCTCTCAATTTGTGCTGATCGATCGAGGACGATCTTTCACATCAAACGAGTTTTAAAATTTGTGCATCAGTATTGTATTGCATTGGGTCATAGTTCTGTTTACAATCCACGAAGTAATGATCAAGTTAAGCGATTGAGTGGAATATTATGCCGAGCAATTCAGCTAAGGCCATACGATCTAGAATATACATTGAATCAATAGGAAAAAATACTCGACACCGCTCTTCACTCCATACGCTCTTTGCTTAGGCGTTTTTCTGGGATCCAAGAAACATAAAGGAATTTGCAGAAAGAAGAATCTGTTAAATTCATTATATTATATATAACAGTTACATTAATTTTTTAAACAAAATCATTGTCTAGCATTGCTAATAATAAAGGCGTTACCGCGCTGCACTGCTAAGCCTAGTCTTTGCTTTAACCACAACGACTCGCATGGTTCCCCCGTTGTAGACTGAATTATCCGTTCGAATTCCTTTATGATGACCGCTGTTGTCAGTCCGAACACTCCTATAGTCTCGATAGCAATCGGTTCGAATTGAAACCGTCCTGATAGGCTTTTGTACTTAAGCCCTTTTGCTTCCTCTGCGTTTTTGGCAGCTCTTCCTAATTCAGTTGCTGACGAGTGCACGTTGGTTTCGGCAAATGTGTCGACACAAGTGCAATCCCAGCATAAACTTCGTCTGTTCTTGAATGGAAAGGTATTGATGCCGTCAGGCGTTTTCCATCTCCCCTGGCCAGACCCAAAGGCTCGACAATGGCTGGCAAGCCCGCGCGTTGCAAAGAACGATTAACAACGTTGACGAGAAGGATCTACATTATTTTGGACTTGTCTGTGTTTAGAACGAGACGAAGATGGGAGATTGGTTTGTAGATAGAAGAAAGACAGTTGGAGGTAGAAATTGCGATATCGTGTATGCGATGGACGGATGCATGAGCATATATGAGGATGCCATCAAGAGATGGGAGGAGAGGATGATGAATTTGAACAGACTCGAAACGAACGGTCGGATAGATATAAGGCAAACCATGCTACGAAGGAGGAAGAAAAGCAGTAATCATAACGAAGGCGAGAAAGCAGGATGGAGTGGTCAACGATGTCGAAGTCGGAAGAGAGGCCGAGGGAGATGAGAACATTGTATATAGCCTTTTCGCGAGAAATTAGTAGGTCGTTGTAAACTTTCATCCAGGCGATTTCTTTGGAGTGATTAGAGCGAAAAGCGGATTGGAAAGGAGGGTACAGATTGAACGAAGGGAGATAAACGTTGATCTGCATTAAGAAAAGGCGCTATAAGAGCTTGGAAAGAGTAGGGAGGAGTGAAATCGGCGATAGCTAGAGGGATGTGAGGGGTCGAACGATTGTTTCTTAAGGAGGAAACGAACGATGACGGATTTCCGGTGTGAAGGAAATATACGACTGTGGATTGACGAGTTAAACAAGGTAGTGAGGAAAGGGGATATCGATAAGCGTATGTATTAAGTATGGGGGCAGGCATGGGATTGGCAGGTGAGGTTTTGTTGGGCAAGGACATGAGGACAAATGATACTTCGGTAGGTTAGTCAGCGAGAAGATGAAAGAGTTAGATAGGATGAGGTGAGGCGAGTAGCAGTGATATGAAATGGATACGGGGTTGTGAGAGAGGAACGTGGATATTTTGGTCTGAAGAAATGACGAATAATCATGAGGATTGATGTTACAAGACGAAGAGGAACGAGCCAGGATTGAGTTAAAAGTATTCCAAAGAAACTTAGAGTTTAATGACGTGTTGATTTTAGCTGCAAGAATGAGTTGCCTTTGGTACGTTGTAGATGGAGATTAGATTGGCGAAGACCGAGATAAGAATCACGGACAGATGGAGTGAGCGAGCGGATATCTCGTCTGAGAGAACGACGGTGATAGACTCAAAATGCATAACGGAGTCGAAGCTTTGAGACTAGGCATATGATGTCAAACCATGTGGCACGGTGCAAGCGACGGTGTGGGTGAGGCTTGAAGGGCAAGAGAAGATCGAGAATAAATGTGAGTTCAGAGTAGAAAAGAAAGGCGAGATCGTGATGAGAGGAACATGTTATTGTGGCATAGGATAGAGACGATTTGAGTAAGGCAGAGCGGAGAAGGGAGAGGTCAAGATTTCTCCAAGGGCGACGTAGGATTGTAGGTGTGTGAGGAGGGGTGTGGTTGTGAGTGAGATCAAGGGTGACGAGAAAGTAATCGGATAGACCAGGATCGAAAATTAACAGTGAGGTGTAGGCAGCAAAATGATCGGGGACAGCGATGATGTCAAGTGGCCTATTAAGGATATGTGTGGGGGCAGTAGAAATGGGATTGTAGTTATAGTTTGATAAAATGTTGATGAACTGGATAGGACTCGGTGGAAGAGGGGCGATCGAGGCGGATTTTGAAGTCGCCAAAAACGATTGAAGGGATGGAGGACAAAGAACAATGGGACAGAAGGTCGGCAAGTTCGGTAAAATATAAGGATGTAGGAGCAGATGAACCAGTACGGTATACAATTGCGAGGTCTAGAGTGAACGGGTTAGAAGAACGACAAGTGAGCAGTTCAAAAGAGCAATGACCGAAAGGGGAAGTGATTTTGCGAAGCGACGCGGGGTGACGGCCGAATTCGACAATGCCGCCATTATTAGAGAATTTAGAAGGGGATGAGCTGAGGGAGCGAGTGGATTTGACTAGTGAGCAACCGGCAGAGAGCAAACAGCGGATGGAGTGGTCGTCAGAATCGGAGTGTCAGGATTCGGTGAAACAGAAGAGATCGATGGATTGCTTAGTGAATAGGTTGAGGATGAGATTGGATTTATTGAGAATAGATCTAGTGTTGACGAGGCCGAGGCGGAAACCGTGTGTAGTGGTGGTAGGGGCTAGTGGAGAAGACACATAGGGAAAATGGAGCGCCATCGAATTTTTGAGCGGGTGCGGACAACTTGAAAATTTCCGTCGGTTTCGGATGGAGAGAGATGTTTCGCCGTTTTCTTCGCGACGGCGTTTTTCAATGCGAGCAGATGAGAGTTGAGCGAATTCGGAAGAGGTGCGATCGGGGAAAATGCGAGTGGCTGAAGAGGACATGAGTTTGAATAGTTGAGAGAGGTCAGAAGACGCTTAAGAGCAATGCTTGAAAACAACTTTTAGGAGAGGGGGCTGGGAAGGATTAGATTGAGAAGATTTATTTAGGCGGATGAATGCGACAGGAGAGATGTTGTTGAAAAAAGATGGTTTATCCGCAGGAACAAGATACGAGAGGATGGATCTGAATGCGGAAACATCGTGGTCGAGACGTGCTTGTGGAGATAAAGAGGTGGAAGGAGTGATATTAGTGACGATGACGCAACGATTGCGAGAAAGAAAGCGTTTCCGTAAAGGACGAAGAGTAACGTGAGTAGGCGAGATCACGATAGGAGAGCTGGGAGTTGAGGATATCAAGAAAGGAGGTTTGACAGCGGAACACACAGAGGATTTGGATAATAGAGAGGGTAGTGAGCGATGTGAGGAAAGGTTATGAGTGGAAGGATTGTGGAGGTTGGTGGAGATGATTTTGATTAAGTGATGTAAGTTATTGAGAAACGAGACAGAAGGGAAGATACGGGGGTGTCGGGAAGTGAAGACATGGAATTAGAAGTGAATGTGATGACAGGATCAGTTGGTTGACAAAGGATACCAGAAACGACTGGGGTGGTTTGAGTGAACACGTTTGAGGATGATATGCTTTTTTGGGGGAAGTCGCGTATGAGTTTGTTGGCACAAAAGCCACATAGGAAGTCTTCTTTAGACTTACTGTTGTCGCATGCGATTGTAGTCCAGACGCTGCAGTCGTGTGTGGAGCACTGTACTTGTAGTTGAGCACAGTTGGTGTCGGTCGTAGCTGTCTTCTTACGTCCTCCCATCAACGTCCTTGTGTGTTAAAACTGTTAAATTTGCTGGATTGATCTGGAACTGGATTGATCTGGAACTGGCTTGATCTGGAACTGGATTGATTGCTTAAACTTTTTTAAGGGAAAAATTTTTTTCCTTAAAAATTTGTTGTATTTTGTATTATTAGTGTTGTATTTTTTTCAATCGATTCGAACTTATCATGGTTATCTGAGACTATCTTCAGCACTTGACTCCACCGTTTATTGCAACCAATTCTTTGCTCTTCGTCGTTCGTATAAAGTTTATGGCGAAACAAACTGGTTTCCGCTAATGATCTCGAACAAAATAGAAAACTCTCAATTCCCTACTTTCTCGTTCCTCTGTCATATCTACTCTTGATCCTTCTCAATTATCCGATTATTTAATTGCAAAAGATATTTCTCTAATCGATTCGATCATTGTCCTTTCACGAACTTCTTGTATCCCGTCTATTCGTATCCATGGGCTTTTTTACCTACTTGCGGTATCTCAAAATGAGGTATCCTGCCTTCTTATTTCGTCAACCTGTAAGTTCTCTCCTGCCAATCTTGTCCCTACTCGAATTCTCAAATTGATGTCAACAGAGTTCACACTTTTCCTTACCAGCTTCTTTAACTCGCCAATCCGGAATGAAATATTTCCTGTTATTTGGAAGCGGATATTATTCGTCCCCTACTTAAAAAGACCTCTCTTGATCCCTCTCTTCCTTCATCTTATCGCCCAATATCAATTCTACAAACCTTACCCAAAATTCTTGAACATCTTGTCTTAGATCCGAAGAATAATAATGGACCCAACACCGATCCCTAAGGAACACCCATTGATAAATTTAACGGTCTATATAGACAATTTCCAACTCGAACTCTCAAAGCGTGAATCCATAGAATAATAGGAATTTCAATTCCGTAATCTGCAAGAACCTCAATCAACATATTGTGGGAAACCCTATCAAAGGCCCGACTGAAGTCGAAATACACGACATCAACAGCATTACCATGCGCAACTGCATCAACCCATGCTTAACGTGCACATAAAAGATTAGACATGCAAGAACGTCCAGGACAAAAACTATGTTGCGAATTATCTAACAAGTTCGATGATTTAAGATAGGATAGTAATCGCCGATACAATTTGCGCTCTAACATCTTACATACAACACTTGTGAGGCTTATTGCTCTATAATTTTCAGGATTGTGACGATTTCCTTTTTTGTGGACTGTCACTACAGTTGCGATTTTTCAATCTAACGGTAGAATTGACTTAGCTAGTGATAGTTGAAACAAATAAGCTAACGGTGAAGCAATAAATATAGATAATATCCTTAGTATCTAAGGATGTAATCCATCCGGACCAGGTGATGAATGTCGTAAAGAATTTGACTCATTATAAACCTCCTCGGTAGTAACATCAAAATAACTTTGTGGATGGCTTACACGAGATTGCTGGCTAGTTTATGTGTTATTAGTTACGAGTTGAAAAGTCGACGCAAACGTGTCGGCTACAGCTTGAGGCGATGTGATAAAGTTATCATTAATACGAATAGACGAAATCTCGGTAGGAATTGACCTATTTCTACGTATGTGAGTCTAAAATCGTTTTGGTGCACTATGAAAGTTCGCAGCTATTGTCATTTCGTAAATTAACTTTTCGCGTTTTTTAAGCTTTTCGAAAACGTTACAACAATTGACGTATTCCTGTCGATAAGTATTGTCCTTGCAGCTTAATTTAAACAGTCGGTTTCTTCGTCTTAGTTCTGATTTAAGTTCTCGATTAAACCACGCAGGATTCACTTTTTTATTTTTATGTACGATCTTGGTGGGAACTTATTTTTTTATTATTTCACACATTGCTGAACATAAAACCTTCCAACAATCTTCAACATCGTCACTAGCGCCTACAAAGTTCATAGTCGATGTTGCTTGAAGAATGTTACACTGATCTGCACGATACCAACAATGTTTGAAGATTTTAGTTTCGACTTCGTCGATAATATTATTTGAAATCCCTGAGAAGTGAAAAAGCAATACACAATGATCACTAACTCCTATGGGTGCTTCATGCATAATGTCACGCACATCTGTTAATGATTTAGATAAAATTAAATCCAACAAAGAACTTTGATCATTCATAATCCTAGTTGGTGCTGATACATGCTGAACAAGAAGTAGGCTATCTAACAGAAAATTCCACAAGTCATGATCTAGTTTACTAGAAGATGTTATTCCTGAATGAGGATCATCCATATTGATGCTGGAAATATTGAAGTCTCCTAAACAGAGGAACCGGTCACCCATTGCTGCCTTTGTCAAAATATCTGAGAATTCCTAAGTGAGAACGAAGCTACATGGAGATCTATAACATAGTGCAATAGTAACTTTATTTCTTACATGGGATAGACTCGCCATCATCAGTTCACAAGTACCATATGTGTCAGTATAACATTCAAAATCGTCAACACCTATACATTGATCGACATAAAGTGCAACACCGCCTCCTCGTCGTACTTTACGATCAACCCTGATGATCGAATACCCATCCACAGCTACCATACTATCAGCAATATCATGATTTAACCAAGTTTCGGTAACTGCGATTATTTGAGGTTTATATGTAAAGAATCTGTTCCGAAATTCGTCAATCTTCGATACTATACTACGAATATTTGTGTAAGCGACGTTAATAATTGGAGTTGAACATTTACTGGTTCCTGCGTTTATAGATAGTCCAGTAGGAAATATATCTAACGAGGATGGATCAATACCTAAGCAATTAACGGACCGATTGGATTCCAACGTACAAATGGCTTTCTTCGAACCATACGAAAATTTCTTATTGTCAAGTCCTTTTCACCAGAAGCATTCCTGGTCTTTAGCTCTTCCCAAGCTTGATGTCGCATCTTACGATCCTGAATGTTGAGATCCTTAAAGATTTTAGTAGTTTGACCTTTTAATTTATACCCTCTGCGTAAGATCTTGCTAACATTGTCGGACGATTTACATACCACTTTCAATAACCGTGAACGTTCTTCATTTTTCCTACCTAACCTGAACAATGATTTCACTAGAAAAGATGAGGTTATAGATTTCTCACCTGAAGTAAATATTTTTGATAATACTTTCCGAACTCTACTCACGTCATGCTCAATACGTAGCTGCGGCTCGGAAGAGTTAGCTTCCGGTATATTAGCAAAGATTACACACTGATCTTGGTTTTCGCCACGAATTCGCGCATTAATATCTAGCGGTTGTGTTAATGGTTCTTTATTCTGGGTGTTTCGTGTTTTATGTACGGAAAATTCTCCGACATTTGCAATTATCACTGACGATTTAGACATTGAATTAATATCCCTAGAATGATCATTACAGTTGGGTCCACCTAGTTTGCAGTCAAGTTGCCAATTTTGTTGAGCTATACTAGATGAACTTCGAAAATGACGTCCGTTGATATTCTTCCATACCCGTGTAGAGTGAGTTTGTGAGTAATATTGGATATTTGATTGATATGATGATTGCTAGTGGAATTTTGCAATATATCATTCCCTGTTGTACACTGATCCATCATGCAATCGCTGACTTCGAATCTCTTGTTGCGAAAATTCACAATTGACCCACTAGAATAAACAGTCAAATTTGATAAAACAGGAGTGCTGTTAAAACAGGAGTGCTGTCGACTTCCGTTCTTGTATGTCTCTTCTTTTATCGCTATTTTTCCCTAAAATCGATTACTGCATTTACCTTTTCGCCTATTCTCCAAAATCCATCATTCTACCCCTACAACGAATAATCAACTCCGCCGTTCGAGTGCTCTTTCGTCTCCGTCGCTTCGACCACACATCCACATATCTTGCCCAACTCTCCTGGCCCACCATCCACATCCGCATCAAACTCCGCCTTCTTCTCGTTACTTTTCGTCTCATCGCTGTCGGTTCTCTATCGTTAATCAACCTTCTTTTCTTAGACGACACTCGTTCCACCTCGCTATCGCTGCGTTCCCGTCATACCCTCTTACTCCACGTTCCCAATTACTCCAACAACTACGGTCTCTGATCCTTCCTCGTCGCCGCACTCACCTGGAATCAACTCCCTCTCGACATCCGCCGCGCTCTCTCCTTTATCACATTCAAACACCTCCTCCCGTTCACACCTTCTCGACACATGATTTACATTTTTGTTTTGTTGTGGTCATGTAAGCGTGCGCTGGCACGCATTTGCCGCGTTAAAATAAATCTTGTTTTTTTGAATGTATTCGTTAATGCATCTTTGGAATTCATGTTAAACTGGCAATGATCTATATTTTAAATTGCTTTTCTTAAAACACTTATTTCCTCTCTAGTGATTGAATGCGCAGGGAAGCGCAAAATTCACACATAAATGACCCACTAGAATTATCATTTGAATCAGTAGCGATTGTAATAGTCGACCAGCGTTGACAATCATCAGAGTCACACTGTATTTGATAACTTGTAGATTTAACATTTTTGTTCTTCATAATAGTACGAAAACAATCAATGTGTATATTCAAACTGTGTATATTCTTTATCGATCTTAATGTAGATTGTGTGTTTAAGCTTTTATAAGTAGTGTATGTATATTATATCTTGAACTTTTTTAAGGAAAAAAGTTTTATTTTATCTCAAATGTAAGTATTTAATAATTAAATCAGCTAACTGAGTCTACGTATTTAATATAATTATAAAATAAACAAAACATATTAATGCTAAATCAAAATTTAATAATTAAATAATAAAATTAATAATTGCTTTTAGATTTTCTATAATTTAAATTTTCTATAATTTAAATCAAGTTAAAAAAATGAAATTTAAAATAAACGTCATTTTTATGAATTGAGTAATAAATAACAGACGTTGTATCAGAATAATAATTAGAGGTCATCAGGAGGAACTGCTATGCTATCAGGTTTCAGCCCCTAACTCCTCTACCCAACATAGCAGCGGGGCCAAATACATGCTAATGATGTATTTCCTCTGAAATAACTATCTAGTATCTTATTCTAATACAAAGTATATTATTTATTATCCATCCATAAAAATTTGCCACTTAAGAGTTTAAATTTATTCTTTATATTATTGTGTTGATTTATATATTTTACTATTTTCTGCTTGATGTTATTTTTATAGTAACCTAGTTTAAAATATGTATCTATTAAATTATTTAAATGATTTTGAAGAAAGCCAATATCATTACATATTGTTGCAATTCTTAAAATTTCATTATTTAATGTATTATATTTTATATTATATGGTATGCATGAATGCTCATGCAAAAATATGTTTCTTGTAAATTTAAATATGTCATCTTTACGATATAAATTAATAGTAGTTTTAGTTAATGTTAATTTAATGTTCATATCTAGATATACACCTTCTTTATCATTAATATTGGTTTTGTTAAGAATAAGGCTTTCTGGATAAATTTGCTCACTAATTGAATAAAAATTATTAGAATTAAATACACATATATCATCAATGTATCGAAACATATATTTCATATATTTATATTGTTTAGATTTAGTTTTTATACAGTTATGAACAAATTCATATTCTATAAAGCTTAAAAACAAGTCAGCTATAATTGGGCTACTATTACCACCCATTGGAACACCTTTTACTTGTCTAAATATAGATGTCCCTACTTTTAAATAATTTTGATTTATCAAAATATTTAAGGATTCTATTAATTCAATTTTATCCATATATTTATATTTATTTGATGGTTTAATTTTTGTTAGATAGGCGTTATAATTATTATAACATATATATGTATATCTTTTTCCGAATATAAGATTAATTAATTTTACTAACGCTTCTTTAATATCTACTAAATCTAGATTTGTATAAAGAGTACTAAAATCGTATGTATTTATATTTTGAAAATTTATTCCTTTTGTCTGTTCTAAAAATTCTTTTGTAGAATTAATACTGAAATAGTGTTACCAGTATTAATACCAGTATTAATTTCGATTACCTTGCAATATTTTTTAAAATGTGCTTTAATTACTTTAAGTATTTTATTCATATAGACAGAAAGTGGTTTTAATGTACATTTAAACGCACTACATATGAACCTAGGTTTTATTGGATTTTTATGTAATTTTGGATTCCAATATAATATAGGTATAGTTTTATTATCTAATTCAACCTTTATACCCTTTTTATCCATTATAGAACAGTGACTTGTAATAATTGTTTCTAAACTCAACTCACTACGTTCATATGCTGGATTTACATTTAAATCATTAGAATTAACCTCTTTCATTAGTATATCATAATAAAGCTTTTTGCATATGAAGACAAAGTTATTACTAGCTTTATCAATAGTTGTTATTATTTAGTTATTTTTTAATTTAGTAAGTACTTTATACATATCTTTATTAATTTTATCTTTCCTTTTATAATAGTTTGTTATTTTCATTTTATTTTTAATTTTATTAAACATATAATATTTCCAAATTTTTATCTTAGATATATTTGAGCTTTCACTATTAATCAGCTTACCAAAGTAATCATTTAAGTTATTATATAACGAATTGTAAATTTTATTTTTGTCGTTGTTATTATTTAATCTATATTTATACCCTTTTGATAGCAGCATTCTTAATTCACAATTTTCAATTAATTCTAGATTATGGGTACATATATGTTCATTTATTTTATCAAAACCAAGACTTTTACAATTGCATTCTGTTTCCATTATGTTTCTAATATTATCGTTACATATTGATTTTAATTCTATATTATAATTACAAATTTTTCGTCCTAATGGTGGTAGGAGTTTATACCTTATTTTAGGAATATATTAACTTAAATCTGACCCTATTATTTCTTTACTTTTAGAATTATTTAAAAGTCCGGCTATATTTATGTTATCTATACATTTATTAATGAAGTTTATGGTTAATGTATATTTTCTATTGTTATTATTAACATTTATTGTACGATTATAGTATTTTGTATTACAATAACTGTCTATTATACAACTTAGCCTATCATAATCGTTAATTAATTTTTGATTTATTCAACATATGATATCTTTAGAATTAGAACTTCTCATATTTACATAATGATCTTTTAGCTTATTATCACTTAAAAGTTGTTTTAATATTTCTAATTGTTCATTTATATACATATCTTTTTTAATATTTTTAACTCTATTTTTCCTATTCCTATTAACACCATGACTTCTTGGTTTGCGTTTAACCGGATTATTATAATAGAGTTGTTTATTATGTATTATACTACTTCTGCCAATTCCTTGTATCACGTCATTCAATCCTAATGGGTACATGGAATTAAGCGTTTTAATCCAAAAATCTTCTTTTTCTAATAGTTTTTGATTTAATATTGAACTGTTTTCTTCGATAATATGTTCTAAAATAAATAATTTACAGTTTTTAATATCATGTCCTATTAATCTCATATGTTTATGAAATATAGTTTAACTATTATGCTGTATATTATATATGTGTTGCCTAAACCTAGTTTTTAACATTTGATGTTTTTCCTATATATTGCAATCCACATGTACATTGTATAACACAATGTACATGTGGATTGAGACAAAATCAAGACAATTTTTTTACCATAATGTAGATTGATGTTGCAAGACAAAGTGGAGCGTGAAAGGATTGAATTACAAGTATGCCAAAGAGAATTAGAGTTGAATGAAGTGATGATTTTATGCTATCAGAAGGAGTTGCATTTGGTACGTAATAGGTGGAGATGAGACTGACGAAGATCAAGATAGCAATCACGTAAAGACGTAGTGAGCCTGCGAATATCACGTCTGAGAGAGCGGTGATAGACTCGAAAAGCATGACGCAGTCGACACTTTAAGAGTAGGCATTGGATGTCAAACCATGGGGCACGGTGCAAGCGACGGTAAGGGTGAGGCTTGAAGGGCAAGAGGAGATCGAGAGGGGATGTGAGTTCAGAGTCGTAAAGAAATGCGCGATAGTGAGAAGATGCAGATGTTATTGTGGGAGATGATAGATACGATTTTTAAACGATTTAAACGATATTTATACCATTTAAATTATAGAAAATCTAAAAACAATTATTAATTTTATTATTTAATTATTAAATTTTGATTTAGCATTATTATGTTTTGTTTATTTTATCATTATATTAAATACGTAGACTCAGTTAGCTGATTTGATTTGATTTGTAAGGCAGAGTGGAGAAGGTGATGCCAAGATTTCTTCAAGGGCGACGTAGAATGGTAGGTGTGTAAAGCAGGGTGTGGTTAAAAGTGAGATCAAGGGTGACGAGAAAGTGATCGGAAAGACCAGGATCAAAGATGGACAGTGAGTTGTATGCATCAAAACGATCGGGGACAGCGATGATGTCGAGTGCCCCGTCAAGGATATTTGTGAGAACAGTGGATATTAGTTTGTAGTTGTAGTTGGAAAGAATGTTGATAAACCGGATGGAATCGGTGGAAGAGAGGCGGTCGAAGCGGATGTTGAAGTCGCCAAGAACGGGTGAAGGGATGAAAGACAAATAACAGTGGAACAGGAGGTCAGCGAGTTTGGTAGAAAATAAGGAGGTACGAGCTGATAAACCAGGACGGCATACAATATCGAGATCCAGAGTGATCGACCTAGAATAACGACAAGTGATCAAACAAAAGACCAAGGACTGAAAGAGGGTGTGATTTTTCGAAGAGACGCGGAGGTGATATGCAAATGCGACAATACTGCCGTGATTAGATAATTTAGAAGGGGATGAGCTGAGGGGGCTGGCGGATTCGACTAGTGAGCAACCGGCATAGTGACGATTGATGATGCCGCTTTTAAACCAGAAATGTGATCGTTGGACGTTTACACTTAATGAAGGGAAATATCTCTGTAAATGTATAACTAAATCCACCTTTTTATTTACTACAAATTATATGTACAAAAGAAAGATCGCGATGGCCTACCTGTTAGGGCCGACTCTAACTGACTTATTCAAGAGGAAGGTGGAAGCAAATGTATAGTCGCGCATAAATAACTAATATAATGGTGCTGATATGTGGATGACATGTTAATGTTTATCAAGGGACAACATCATGCCCAGGAAACCACTACAAGGGTACGGCTACTACGAATACCACAACGGTATACTAAAAAGAAAATTGTCATCGACATTATCACACCTTGGACTTCTACCTGTCTAAGGAAATATAAAATGTCGTCTGGGTTATGCAAAATCAAGTCTGAATATGTAAAATTTATAGAAATCTACAGTATTCCATGTAATGATAGTGGTTCCCATTACATTGATCAAAAGTCAAAATCCCGCTGTTTGGTTATTAGGACATAAACGCGCAATTCGCGTTTATTAATGATCATTCTTGCTAGATTTAGTTTTTGGTAAATCTCTACTATATGTTCAATGAAATTCAATATGATCCTCCCGTAGGTCTTAGTTACCATCTTGTCATTAAGTTTACTCCTAGTGCTCTTGTCAATGTCTCCCCTGCTGAAACTAAACATCTGAAACGTAACTGGTACAAAGTGGATATTGATTTATACGTACGTCGCAATTAGAACGGGTCTTCACAATAGTGACATTACCCATGTCCGTGATTGGGATACGTTATCAGCTTCCCTCAAATATATCACAGACTGCGTCGCTCCATTGAAACCCTTACAAAACCTTGCTAAACGCAAGCCTGCTTGGTTTGACGATGAGTTAGTGGGACTTTTAATAAAATGGAATAAACTCTTTAAAGAGTGATGAAGTTGTGAGTATGTTGGCAGAGGCCTTTGATCTTATTTGTCCCACTCCAATTACATATTTTCGTACAGCGCAAATTCCTGAGGCATTCGTGCCTCATATGCAATTAATTTCTCCAGCAGAGGTATCACGGGAATTGCGTAAATTGTCTTGTTACACGTCGGCTGGGCCGGACGACATTCATCCTTTTATTCTTCAAAAACTCCATGACCTGCTAGCATTCCCATTATCAGAGATGTTTAACATGTCTCTATGTACATCATACATCCCTGATCAGTGGAAGCGATCTCACATTACTCCTATATACAAAAATGGGAACAGAGAAGACCCGTCAAATTATCGTCCTGTAAGTCTGACAAGCGTTGTATGTAAATGCCTTGAAAGGTTCGTGCATAAATACATAACTTCTCATATGGATAGATTTAAACTTCTGCACCCTTCTCAACATAGATTTCGCGCTGGTCGATCACGCCTCAGTAATTTAATTATGGTTCGTAAAAATTGGGTAGATGTAGTAGCGAATGGGTGTGGTGTCGATGTAATTTTTATCGACTTTAGCCGGGCGTTTGACCGAGTACCACATGATCCTCTGCTAGTAGTTTTGGCTAAATACGGTATCGATCTCCATGTAGTTCGTTGGATTAGTTCGTTCTTAAAAGGTCGGTCATATCAAGTGAGGCTAGGCAGTAGTGTTTCTTCACAACGTCATGTTTGTGCCGGAGTGCCTCAAGGTACGGTTCTCGGCCCTTTACTATTCAACATTTTCCTTCAGGATATGCTATTAAGGCTGAGATGCAAAATCCTAGAGTTTGCAGATGACCTCAGGTTATGGCGGTGCATTCAATCGTATCATGACTGTTTTCTGCTCCAGGAAGATTTAGACAATATTGTTAGGTAGAGTAATGAGACAGGACTGATGTTAAATATATCAAAGTGCTGCCACATGCATTTAGGACATAAGAAATTTCCTTCCAGATATAAATTAAATGCCGAGACAATTACGCAGGTACAATTCACGAGAGATTTGGGAATACTTGTGCATAAGTCATTGAAGAGTCGTCCAAACACGGACAGAATCATCCAAACGACCAGGAAACCTAGCTATGTAGTCCGAAGGTGTTTTTGTAATCCATCGGATTCATGTCTTAAAATAATATACAATTCACTTATTCGTCCTATTATTGAATATTGTATCCCTGCAGTATTTCCATGTACACGTGGTGAGATGAATGAGCTTGAAAATGTCCTCCGTAGGTTGACGAGATCGTGCTATTCCATCAGGAAATTGTATTATAAGGACTGATTGCACAATATAGGAGTTCCTTCAGTCCTTACTAGTATAGTATGTCTTGATATTTTGTTTTAGGGATATGTTATTCGAGCCTGACGGATTCCCGGTCAACTGTATTCAGCAAAGCCAGCGAACTACTAAACGAGGTCACTCTCTTACTGTGAGGACCCTGCATCACGGCAAACTCGAAAGACTATATCGCCTTTCTCATCGAGCAGTGAGGCTTTGGAACAAACTTCCAGAGAATATCATCAACATATCAAATAGAGTGTATTTCAAGAAAACGCTAATTACATGGATTTGCACAGATTCTAATTTCAATATCCTGTATCCGGATTAAGATTTTGCTGGCATAAAATTGGTTTTACCATGTGAGACAAAACAGCTGCATGGCTATAGCCTTGTATGTTATAATAATAATGATGATCGCAGTAATGATCGAAAATTTGTAATAATAAATTTTACGTTAACTTTACTCGATTTGTTCAATTTTTAAAAACAATGTATGCTTACACAATAATTAAAATATTAACATCTCCATTAAGTGAATTAATAAAGTTATAATTAACAGCTTCATAAGTGAATATATCGAAATTTACTTTTTTTTATCGCATGGATATATTCACATTTAGCAGATCCGAGCCAACCTGGCGAATTGTTTTTAAGGTAAGCACGTGTGTGTACACATATATGTTACTCCACAAGCTAATCACTTAGCTATCCTAGTTTATGTTTTACTCTGATGTTACCGTTCATCAAGAGATTAATGCGGGATTACCTAAGCATTTAAACCCTTCAGTCTTCTATCTAGCGTTCACAAACTGTAGACCTGATCTTGATTTATAAGAATCACTTTTAAATCAATCGACCTCAATTTTTCTCTTTACGACCTTGATTGAACAGTATTTTCACATTAATAATGCTGCGCTTATGTTCACCATGTTAGATTATTTTGTGTCGTGTATATAGGCCTTTATCTAAATGACCCTGAGACTATATATATGCTGTTTGACTGCATTCGTGAACTTAATTATGGTTGAAGGTTTAGTTCATTTCTTAAAAGAGGTTATATAAATTGCGATTTGATGTATAATCCTTAGAAGTGCATAGATCTTTATCATTTTATATTTTTAAAAATCACTACATTATCGAACCGGTATAGAGTGCAAGGTTCAATTGGATGATCAATAATCAGAATGTATTGTCACATGATGATTTTCTTCATTCATAAGCTCAACATAGTTTCTAATGTCATTTTTCATTAATAATATTAACAGAAGTTCGAACCATTGTGAATTGGGGGTTTAAATAGAATGATTAAAATTACGTATATTCTGTTTAAATGAGTATATTCAATAAATATAACGACATCGTTTTGCATGAACAGCTGGACAATCAAAATTCTTATTTAAGCAAAATCAAAAAAGGTATATTCCAATTTTTAAACACAACAGTGATCATCAGAAATTGTATTAGTAAACTTAAATTTTGTGCAGTCCCTATCCTCTTTTTCTTCATCGTTTGCTCCGTATAGTGGCGGGGTCCGCTACTTTTGAATACTTTTTTCACTTCATGCAGTCCGCTACTTCTGAATACCTTGTCCACTTCATGCGGCCTATCATCAACCCTTCTCCCTTCTCAGCACGGGTCTGGGACCGGTCATGGCGGAGTCGTTCAAAGTCTGCATCAATAATTATTATATAATAAATGATTAAATGAATTAAAAAAAACAGTTTCTAAAATACAGTAGCTGAAAATAATACAGTAGTTGAAAAAGTGATGTGCACGTGACGTGCAGTAATACGGCTTGTAGAAATTAATGTTATGACTTTATGTTGGTATGATTCAGAGTTTTAAGTCTAACGAGTGTAATTGTAAGGAATCCTGAATGAATTATAGAGCGAAGTTTTCGAAACTGAATATATCACATATTAATAAGTTAATCGAAATTTATTATGCATTCGAGAATTTTGACAATAAGTATCTAGACGTGTTTGTGTTGATATACTTTTCCTGACGCATTTGCTACGTAAAAATAAATCTTTTTTAAGATCCGTAATCACATCTTGTGGATTTTATAAATGCATAGCTTTTGTATCAATTTAGAATTAAATTGCAAACCGGATTTATTATTTCCTTTTTGAGTGGCCGTCAAAATATTGGAAGAATAATATGCAAAGAATTAAAAGGCAGTTGTTAAGGGCTTTATTGGATTCTATTTATTTATTAAGTTGAAAGTTGTAAGTTTTTTTAATGTGGCAAATGCACACAGACTGTGTGCTTACAAGCCCACAAAAGCGAAACAGATAAAAAAAAGTTAATCGTTTAGTAGCATCGATTTTAGCTGCTTTTTGAAAAAATCGCAGTGAGGATGATGATCGCAGATGATTAGGTAAGGAATTCCAAAGGAGAGGAGCAGCGATATGTAGGGATCTACGGCCGAAGTTGGTTGAGTGAATAGGTACGTGTAGCAGAAGAGAATCACAGGAACGTAGGTGAGTAGAAAGATAGCGAGATTCACTTAGAGTTGGCAGATAAAGATAAGAAGGAGAATTACAATGGAGAAGGCGATAAGTCAGGCAAAGCAGACGAAAACGAACGCGATGTTCAATACTTAGCCATCCAAGTTTTGATAAATAGGAAGATATATGATTGAATTTACGAAGTCGAAAAAGGATGCGCACCGCAGTGTTAATGAGGCGTTGAAGAGGTTTAAGGGATGACTTTGAAGAGAAAACGAGAAGGCTAAGACAGTAATCAATACGTGGGAAAAGAAGGGAGGAGATAAGAGATTTACAAGAACTAAAATCTAGAGAATATCTGACAAGACGAATATCACAGAGAAGAATATTTGAAGACCTAGTTTTATCACGAATGAAGGGATCGAGATGCAGGTTATTAATATATTTATGTGATTTATTTGGGAACTTATGCATTAATATGATTCAATACAATAGGCTTGCAGATAATTTGATGTAATGAATAGTTTTTATAAACACGGTTGATTATTATTATTATATAGACAACGAGGTTATCGTTCCTCCCGCGGTAATGCCGTCTATATTGGGCAAGAAGATCCATCCTTCGCAACTGTGGTATCCTCTATTGACGGTGACGGGGCTCAACACTACCTGCGAGTTTAAAAATACTGACGAACACGATTTGTATCGGTGACTTGGTAATTTTGTTGACAAACAATGTTTTGATGTGTTCGACGGCTCCATTATTATACATTCAACAACATACGAGCATTAGCTCAAATAGCTGGCTCACAATAAGTTCGTAAATAAATTAATTAGTTATTAAAATAAGGAAATGCAACACGAAACATTGCTTGATCCATTCGTAGTCTTCTTTTAAAAGTATTAAGTGACCTGCATCCAACGGTGTCTGCATCAAGGTTGTTCCAAAGCTCAACAATTCTTCTATCAAATTGCATCGCGCCCAATTTCTGTACTCTGTTTCTTCGAATAGTTAAAGAATGACCGCGAAGAACATTTGAACCACGTAGTTGAACCCTTCTCCGAAGAGGGTGATGACGACGTTGGAATAAATGCCAAACAAGGCACATATCCATGTACCGACGGGTCCATGTGACGGTCTCAAGTCCTAATGATCTCAGTCTGTCTTCATAAGGCAGCGACGCTAACGTTGGTGCTAGCTTTGTTGCCCTGCGAAGTACCCTCTCTGATTTCTTATGTTCATGCACAGTACGTGAATATACAACCGGAGCTGCATATAAAAGTCTACTCAATACATGTGCTAAAATCAGAGGCCGAAGAGCAGTCGGATTAACGCGAACAAACGCGCGTCGAATCATACCTATCATTTTATTGGAGTTGGCACAAGCTTGATCAGTGTTCTTTTTAGTTGATAAATTAGAGGTAACCCATACTCCTAAATCTTTGTAACTATTGACACTTTCCACAATACAGCTCTTATATGTGTAACAAGCTGATGTTAGTTGCTTGCAAGCATTACTAATAATACGCATGTGTTTGCATTTCGAAACATTTATCACAAGCTTGTTTGACGCCGCTCACAACTCCACATTATCTATGTCAGTTTGCAAATTATCAACATCCTCACATGAATGAATGGGCCGCCATATTTTTAAGTCATCTGCATACAAACATGATCGAGAGCGAATGCACCCAGGCAAATCGTTAACATAAATGCTGAATAAAAGCGGACCCAAAACTGAACCTTGAGGTACTCCAATATGACATTCTCTAGACACAGACAATGACCAATCGACAAGTACTCGAAAGCAACGATCACGAAGAAATTCTCTAATCCAATCAACTATTATGTTTGGGAGTCCAATATTGACAAGTTTCTAAAGAAGTAGACCATGATCTACTCTATCAAAAGCTTTAGAAAAGTCGAAGAATATAATGTCTGTATCGGTATAATGTGTCTTATTCGCTGTCCAATCAAGATGAGCATCAAGCAAATTTGAAACAGTTGAATAACCCTCCCGAAATCCGTGCTGATTAGGGACTAAAATTTTTCCTACACGAAAAAACTCAACCATGTAGCGATGCACAAACCTCTCCAACACTCTACAGCAAATGCAGGTAATGCTCACCGGCCTATAATTCTCGACGGAAGAGCGATCTCCCTTCTTGAAGTAGGGAAGAACAATTGACTGCTTCCACACATTAGGAAGATTTACTTCCTAATATTTACTTACCTTCTAAGATTTACTGGCGAAAAATTGCACAGAGAGGAACGCAAATTGAGCCTGCTAATCTGCGCAGATAAACAGAAGGTAGTAAGTCACAACCTCTTGAATTATTTGCTTTTAGACGGCGTAATTCGGAATAGACTTTAGCTGGCGTTATCAAATTGTCAAGGTCCAACTCAAGACACGTGTCAGAGTAAGTGTTCAGCACACTATATTCCACACAAAAAGTTTCATGTTCATTTGCGGGCTATACTGAAGTGCAATAGTGTGCCGCAAAATCTTCAGATAGGTCATTCGCAGAAATGTCATAGTAGTGACAAATCGAAGAATCAACAGCTCCCCTACTTGATAGGTACTTATAAAGGACCTTTAAATCGTATTTACACTTGTTAGCTAATGCATTCTCAAATGCACACCGCTTCTTTCTCTTCAATGAATTGAATAAATTTCTTGCCTGTTTAAAAACATCATAACTACACTCCCCAACTTTGTAGCGATTGAAGATCAAATTACGAGTCCTCAATGCTGAACGTAACTCAGAATCGAACCAGGGAGAATCTTTTCGACGTGTCCTGCTTCTAAGTGGAGAGAATAAAATAAGCAGCGACTCTAAGGTTCTCTGAAAGTAATTCCACGCGCCGTGTACTCCAACAACAGCGGGATCTGGCCAGGAAGCTGTTGAAAGTATTGACTTAATTGCACCTGTGTTGGTTTTGAAAGCATTAACCACTTGATTTTCACGCGGACCTCGAGTTTCTTCTTGAAACCTTAACCTAATGATCACTACGCAATGATCAGACATACCGATCGGGGCATCATAACGGATAGCGTTAATAATCTCACTGTTCGAAGATAAACATACATCTAATAGAGATCTACTGTCACTAGCAAAACGAGTGTAATTTTGAACATGCTGAGTTAAACCACAATAGATGATACACTCCAGAAGGTCATAGGAAGCATGGTCACAAGTAGGAAAAGCCGTATACGAATTTCAATCAACCGAAGGCATATTCAAGTCACCAAGTATTAAAACATTGGAGGTACCTTTAGAATAAAGTTCTACTTCCCCAATCAGTTTATCTGTAACGGCCAAGGGTGAACGATATACTACCCCCAGAACAAGCGGAGCGGTATGCATGAATTTTACCCGACACCACAAACTTTCGACTTTATCAGAAAAAGAAGTGCTAAGAATAGTTACTTTCACATCGTTGCTTACATAAAGAATAACACCTCCACCTCTTCCACTTTTACGATCACTGCGGAAAACCAGATAACCAGGGATGGAGATTTCATTATCAACAATATCACCATATAGCCATGATTCTGTGATAGCAAGTAATTTAGTACGAATTAACTAAACTCTATATCTCAGTTCATCTATCTTCGATATAAGACTGCGAACATTACCATGGAGTATTTCACAATGCCCCAACATACCTCTGGGAGTATTCCTATCACCCCTTACACATCCTAATAACCCGGACGCTAAACCATTTAGACTCTGATAGGCAGAGTAGACGAGCCCGTTTCGATTACAGAATGCACGCGAGGCGACATGACTAGTGGGCTCCAACTCAGCCGGGTGCGTCGCTTCACAATCTGAAAATTTTTCACATAGAGATTTGTTTCTCCTTTAGCAACACGAGATGCTAGTTCCTCTTTAACCTTCGATAATTTTTTTCGTTCTGATACATCAAGATCTTTCAGCAGTCGAATATTAGACCCTTTGAGACGGAACGAGTTTCGCAACATTAAGGTAGCATGAAGTTGGTTATGGAAGACAGCTTTGAGTAGTCGGGGTTTATTATTTAAAGCATTACGCTTACCTAGGCGGAAAAAGAGCGACAAGTTTAATTTTTTGGACTGTCTCATTGTCACAGGAGCCAAGTACATATGCCAGAATAGACCTCAAACTCTGAATGTCGTCATTCAGTCGTGCTTGCGCATTCTCGAAGATAGACTCGGGCACATTAGCTAGAATAACTGAGCATCCTCTATTATATATACGCTTATTTGAGATCACCCTATCAAGACCATCACAGGACACAGCAGATTGTGTATCTGTACATACACGTAAGCTGGGTATTTGAGTATCCGTTTTAACAATATTTCGCAAGCTAGATAAGTCTGTCTGGGTCTGTGAATCATGAGACTCTAAAGAACTTGATGGTGACATCAAGATGACGTGTGCGTTGCCCGAGGAAACGCACTGACCATCTTTGTTTGAGATAGTACGAAATGTCGCATTGTGAGCATTCGACATCTTCGGTGTATCACTTTGTGAAATCGCTTCATCAGACAGAATATATTTCGAGACTTCGTCATACGGTCTTGACACTGAATTTGGAGTTGAATAGGAAGAACGCAAATATCCCCACTTCCAAATACGGGATGCTACAGGTCCATCGCTGCCTACATAAGCTCCAGTTGTCCGAGTTCGGTTGTCAATATGTAAAGAAAGATCGGGATAAGGACGATCAATGACAACGCATGTAGTCATATCGTTCGTAGTCTGTGATACTTTAGGGACTGTATTCTCAGCAATTTGTTGCAATTTGCGATCGTTTGTATTCTCATCAAGGGGAATAACGCAGGCAGTCGTATCATCACCAACCTGCGCATACACAGGAACTATATTTTTAAGAGGATGTTGAGCTTTGGAAGAGGATATTTTATCGTCCATGAGAACGGTTCGACTGAGATATTGGTTATGTGCTTCTTCAAATTCGACCAAACGTCTTCTCAAAATATTAAGCTCCTTCACAGCATAAAAGCCACATAAATAAGCATCATCGGAATTCTTTTTTAACTTGCCCATACAAATAGTGGTCCAGGTGTCACACAAATCATTCGAACACTGAACTTGGACAGATGTACACTCATCAATTATGCTTGCGTTTAGAGATACGGTGTTTACATTGGACTTCTTAGCTTTAAGCTTTGATATTTTTCGTGTCATTATGTGTTTTGTTCCGCTGGCAAGTTGTTTTGTAAACAATCCAATTGTAATCCAATTTGTGATGTATGTGTATGTATATTAGATTGTAATTTGCTAGAACAGTTATAAATTTTCTCAAAAAAATTTATTTGCGGGAACACTTTGTATGTTCGTAACCAATTTATTTATTTATTTAAAAAATATGTAGACAACGTTACGAGCATAGCTCAGAGTTACTGACAAATTGATAGTCAAAAAAGAAAAAGAGAAAAACAAAAACAAATCAGTTAACAATTTAAAATAATCTGCCGTTTAAAGAGCTTACGAGTTGCCGCATTTACAATATCATCGCTTAAACGATTCCATGAATTTATTATTCGTTGTCCAAATTAAATCGTCCTAGAATGTACTATTCATCGACGACTAATATAAAACGAGTGACCTCGCATAGCTCGAGTTGATCGAATGTTGAAGAGCTCACGCAACACATGGTATTCATTGTGAAACACCTCCCATACAAGACACAGATCTCGCGAGTCACAAATATCACATAACGACTGCATATTTAAAGACCGAAGACGGTCCTCGTAAGGAAGTTCGCTCAAAGAATGTACAAACTTTGCTACCCTACGTAGCACCTTCTCAGGTCGAATAATCTTATCTCTTGTTCGAGGGTATGCACATTGAGAAGCATATAACAAATGGCCTAGTACAAAAGCGTTTGCAAGAACTCTAAAAGAACGTGGAATCACATAGCTGAATGATCGGCGAAGGAAACCAACCATACGATTTGCCTTCGAACAAATGTACTCAGTATTTTAGCGAGTGGAGAAATCATCCGTTATCCATACGCCAAGATCTTTATAGCTCGAAACTAATTTAATCACTCGATCTCCGAGATGATATATCGGCACTGGAACAATATTACGTGATCGAACGTGCATGTAAGTGCACTTCGAGGCATTAACAGACTGACCATTAGAACGTGCCCACTTAAGAACCGTGTCAATATCTGATTGAAGAATGTTACGATCATAATCCGACTTGATGGCTCTCCAATTTTTTAAATCGTCTGCAAATAATAATGAATGCGAACTTATTACACTGGGGAGATCGTTGATGAAAATACAAAACAGCAGAGGACCCAATACAGACCCTTGCGGGACACCGGCATAAACTGGATATGCTCGGAAAGGGTACCGTGAATGGCGACTTGGTATGTGCGATCAGAAAGAAAGTTGCATATCTAACGAATGATAATTGGATTAATGTTTAATGCACTCATCTTCATAACAAACTTATAATAGGGGACATAATCAAATGCTTTGGAGAAGTCAAAAAATATGACATCGACAGCATACCCCTCATCCACTATGGAACCCCAACTTTCCTGTGCCAATAAAATGTTGGTTACTGTGAAACAGTTTTTACGGAATCCGTGCTGATTAGTAGAAAGTAACCTATATGATTCTATGTAGTAACTGATTATCGGATAAAGTAATACACGACACGATACAGAGGTTAAACTAACCGATCGGTAGTTATCTACACATGATCGATCACCTTTCTATAGCAGCGGCTTAATGATATAGCGTTTCAATGCATTCGGGACTATACCGTAATATAATGATGCTATAAATATCCTATAAAAAGGCGCAGCAATGACATCATGAAGATTCTTCAGATATATTGAGGGAAGTTGATCTGGGCAAATCGAGCCCGACGGTTTCAGTTGTCGAAACTCTTTCATAACATCTTGAACTGTGAACAAGTAAAGAATATCAAAAATTGACGGATTAATACGAGTAATTTCTATACGAAAAGAAGTAGTAGCTGATTCGAAAAATTTACGACCAAATGCAGTAGCAATATCGAATGATCTGTGCGTCAATTGTTTCAAATGATAGAGCTAGAAGGTCGAACATTACTTTTGAAATTTGCATATTTAAATAATATGTTAGGATTGTTGGCTGACTTTCCGATCAGTACTTGTTCAAATTGCCGCTTTTTAAGTCTCTTGAAATATGTGAAATGATTCCGACACTTTTCAAATGACCTACAATCAGTTTCTCCATTCCTATACCTTACGAATTTTTGCTTCTTGGATCTCAATGTCTCTTGAAGCTCCTTATCAAACCAAGGATTTTGTTTGATAAGGAGCATTGAAATAAGTTTGAGATCTAAAATTAATACAAACAAAAAATTTAAGACCTTAAACACAACTGGTTCAAACTATCTTGATAATTAACTTCATACAATCTAATATACATACAATCAAAGCACTGAGCAACAAGAAACCGATACGGGACGAACCGATTTACGACCGACGTTCACGAATCAAACGACTATATACAAATGGGTCAAAAAAAACAAAAGTCTCAAGTTATCAACCATGTCGCGTCCAACACTGATGTTAGAGATGTTTCCAATAGATATGAACAACAAGTCCATTGCTCATACAATGATTGTCACACGTGGGTAAGTATTTGGACTTCAGAATCCCAGGCATCTTGCCTTGCAGACAACGAATTCTACTGTGGCTACTGTTCGGCTAAGATGATAAATACGATTAAGAGTGAAATAGAGAGTCTCAAGACAAATATAGTCTCCAACGAACTGGTCCGCAACCTTTCCAATAAGCACATATCAACATCCAACACGTCAACTCAAACTGCCCCCGTCGTTTCTAATGTCCTTTCTCCACCCACCGACCCTGCCACCATATACACTTTTATTCTATTTCATCTTCACTCCCCGACATTCCCGTCCCGTCCTTCCCGTCTCGTTTCTCAATAGTTTACATCAATCAATCAAAATCACCTCCACCAACCTTTACGATCCTTCCACTCCTAACCTTTCCTCACATCGCTTGCCACCCTCTTTATTATCATTATCCTCTATGTCTCCCGTCGTCAAACCAAATCCCTCCAAATCATCAACTGCCAGCTCTTCTATCGTGATCTCACCTACTCACTTCAGTCGTCCTCCTTTACGGAAGCGCTTTGCTTCTCGCGATCGTTGCGTCATTGTCACTAATATCACGCCTTCTAACTCCTTATCTCCACAAGCACGTCTAGACTACGATGTTTCCGCCTTCAGATCAATCCTCTTGTCTATTGTCCCTGCGGATAAACCATCCTTTTTCAAGGACATTTCTCCTGTCGCATTCATCCGTCTAAACAAATCTTCTCAATCTAATCCTTCCCAGCCCCTCTCCTAAAAATTGTTTTCAAGCATTGCTCTCACGCGTCTTCTGTCCTCTCTCAACGATTTAAACTCATGCCATCTTCAACCACTCGAATTTTCCCCGCTCGCACCCCTTTTGCCCGCATCGAAAAACGCAGTCGCGAGGAAAACGGCGAAACATCTATCTCCATCCGAAACAGACGGAAATTTTTAAGTTGTCCATACCCGTCCAAAAAATCGATGATGATCAATCTCCCCTATGTGTCTTCTCCACTAGACTTTTCGCCACCACACACGGTTTCCGCCACGGCCTCCTCAACACTAGATCTATTCTCAATAAATCCGATCTTATCCTCAACCTATTCACCAAGCAATCCATCGATCTCTTCTGCCTCACCGAATCCTGGCACTCAGATTCTGACGACCTTTTCATTCGCCGTCTACTCTCTGCCGGTTGCGCCCTAGTCGAATCCGCCCGGACTTGTATTATATTAATCAGATTAGCTAGCGGAGTCTACGTATTTTATACTATTTATAAATTAAAATTAACGCTAAAACAGAAGTAATGAAATAAATAATCTGCAATAATTTGCAATAACCTGAAATTTAATTACTAAAATCTTTTAGAAATCAATATTGAATTGCTATTATTTTTAATTTTTTACGCTGTGATGACTCTCATAAAACAATTGTTATTTTAATGTATTCTAATAAATTAAATTAATTGTATGCAATATGCATTTTGTCTAGGTTAATCTGAAACGTCCATATTCTAGGTGATCATATTATAGTTACACAACATAGAAATTAGAGTTTTTAATAAAACCTTTATTATTAGAAATTAGAATTAGGGCATCGTCGTTAATGGCACGTTCAGAACTTCTTACAACACCGACAACATTTATGCCAATATACATCTTAAAAAGCGCTTTATTGTTAACAAAACCTTTATTATTAAAAGCGCTTCATATGTGAAAACTGACATACCACATTGGGTATATTGAATCTAATCCTGCTATGCTATTTTATATATGACTCTGATCAAGCCGATTACAAAATATCCAGTAATAGCTACATTATTGCGTATATATAGTTATTCGAAAATACGTTGAACAAGTTGTTTAACGTTTTGACAAACCGTGTAGCTAATTTGATGAGTTTGTCAAATGAGGTTATATTGCAATACTTGGGTTTAGAATAAGTGAAATTACGACTTCTAATGCATAATTTCGTGTATCGACTTCTATGAATATACAACTCAAGTATTCAAATATCAAATTGGCAGGATTGTACGAACATTATATAAGAATTTAAATCAAACAAAATAATCTTGCTCGTCATTTACGGTTTACAGGTTGAGAAATGAATGCATCGGTTAGATTGCTTGAGTGAAACACAGCATTCGTGATCGAAGCCATTTAAATCGATCATATTTTTAGTAATAAGTGAATTGGTTAGAACGAACAAGGTGATGTCATAAGCTTTAACTTGGCTAATGTTGTTTTATATATTTTTGAGAAAATGACCAGTAAAAATAACTATTGATAAAAGTCAAGAGTATTCAATACGTTCTACAGCCATATTTGCGTCCCCCGTAGATGCAACAAGCGCATCACGGTTATGGATTCTCACTATCTGCATTTGTACAAGTTCGGATGCATAAAGTTGTTCTGGAGTTTGGTTTGGTTGTTGATTTGTCATATATCTTTTAATCTTGGTCAATTGGTTATCTTTACTCGTTTCTATACGTATGGTTTATTGATTTATCATATATCTTTTAATCTTGGTCAATTGATTATCTTTACTCGTTTCTATTCGTATGGTTTTGACTGATAGTTCCAATCTTTCGACTTTTTCACTTTGCACTTCTAAAATGCCATCGAATTCCTCTTGTATTAGAAGACGTCTGTATGGGAGTCTTGATAGAGCATCGGCATACAAATTCGTAGTCCCTTTTATATACTTTATCTCATAACAATATTCTGATAACCACATTAATCATCTAACCAACCGGCTATTTGTCATCTGTGATAAGTTTCTATTGTACCCGACAATACTCTCTAAGGGACGGTGATCTGTCCAGATTTCGAAACGACGACCAAATAAATACGTGTGAAATCCTTTCGTTTCATGAATGACTGCTAAAGCCGACTTGTCGATTACGGAATAATTCCTTGTGTTAAAGTGCCTATGAATGATTATTGAAGTCACGGTACTTATGAGCACAATAAGAGCAAAACGCGTCTACCGTTGTTAAGTTTGTCGACACACAAAAGATGACTGGGCATACGTAAGGACTTTAAATATTGCGAGAATTATTCGATTATATGATGTTGAACATATTAAACATGATGTTGATTCAGTAAAGCAAGTTCTTTCAACTGTTCTCCCAACAGAAATATCAGTCGAACAAAATAGACAGGTAATACACCTCTTTCGCATTGGGAAGAAACAAGATGGTACCAAACCAAGGCTTTTGAAAGTTGTTGTTAATAGCCCCGAGACTAGTAAGCAAATCATCAAGAATTCCTTTAAGTTAAGGGGCTCCAGTATCAGACTTCTACCTGACCTCAGCACTGAAGATAGAAACAGATTGAAATCTGCAAGGAAAGAGCTTCAACAAAGAATTCAAAACGGTGAAAAAAATCTAATTGTGAAAAATTTTCAAGTTGTGCGGCGAAGGGTAAATACGCGATTCAGCCTCGGAATCCGTCTAACCGTTCCATCGACACTCTCCGCCGCACAGATTCGTGCATCCACCACGTAAACATCAATCCAATTTCAACACCAACAGCGACACCACACCACTGCCGTTACTCTCAAAATAATATTTCCATCATGTACTCTAACTGTTTAAGCATGTACAACAAATTTGACGAAATATTGTGTCTCGTTAATTCAATGAACACAAACATCATAGCATTGAGCGAAACCTGGCTTAACAACGATATATCTGATAATGAAATCTCAATCCCAGGCTACTTTGTTATACGATCGGATCGAACCGCCTCAAAAGGAGGTGGAGTTATATTATACGTCAAGCAACCGTTAACCATCATCGAGCACAGCATTGTATCAGATGATTCATACAACGAATATCTGTGGGCAACAGTATCTTCTCCTGATAGACAGAAACTAAAAATCGGTTTATTTTACCGATCTCCGCGCTCCGCAACTGAAAAGATTGGCATCTCTTTACGACATCACCTAACAAGCTTATCACCGATCATTATCCTAGGAGACTTCAATATGCCTCATGTCAATTGGGACCTATATACTTCGACACATGGTTGTGATGTTGAATCATCCAATCTCCTTGATACGTTCAACGATCTCAATCTAACCCAGCATATTCGCGAACCCACTAGAAGGAGGAAGCAATCATCTGCCATTTTAGACCTCTGCTTATCGCGAGGGGAACCCACAATTGATGAAATCTCTCTTAGCCCCCTATTGGCCACAGTGATCATTGTGTCATTAGGCTGGCGCTTTCTGTCAGTCTCTTTAAAACAGCCCCCTCGGCAAAACCCGAATTGAATCCCTTCAAAGCGAATTTCGCAAGTATGACGCAAGCTATTCGAAACATTCAATGGCCTAATCCATATGAAATTGGCATATATCAGTGCTGGGAAAATTTCAAATCTACTTTGATCAATGCTCTAAATTACTTCTCCCCTTTAAAACGTCAGCGCGCATCCCACAAAACTCCCATTTGGTTTGACTCGCAGATTAAACAAATGATTAAGACAAGAGACAAAATTTACAAAAAATTCAAAGAACAGAATTGTTCTTGGACCGATTACAAGGAATTACGAAATCAAGTTACGGCACTCAAACGTCAGAAACGCAGGTGCTTCGTTTCCAATCTTTGTCGATCATCAAAAAGATATCCCAGTAAATTGTTCAAACATATCAGCTCATTAAAATCAACTACGCCTGAGATTAACTTTATATTTATGGAAACCGGTGAGCTCACATCTGATGACAAAGCAATTGCCAATATTTTCCTAGATCAATTCACGCTAGAGAGTCCTACCTGTCAGTATTGCCCCAGATTCTCCACTGCTCAATATCCGTGTTACGAATTTACTCCATTTGATAAATTTGAGGTTCTTAACGAACTTCTAAAGCTACCACGATCAATTGCGGCAGGACCAGACAATATTCCTCCAATTCTTCTTCGGGAACTTGCACCAGTAATATATGAACCTTTACACACCATATTCGATTTCTCCTTGTCAACAGGCTGTATACCATCAGATTGGAAATGTTCTATAATCCGACCTCTCTACAAAAAAGGCGACCGTAATCTAGCAAGCAACTATCGGCCCATAAGCCTTACCTGCGTTGCTTGTAAAGTGTTAGAGAAACTGCTTTTTAAACGAATCATCGGGCACCTAGAAGATAACCAAGTACTCTGCGACAACCAGCATGGTTTCCGCCCAGGAAGATCTACTGTCACAAACCTCATACTTGCGAGGAGTGATTGGACCAGATATGCCGAGGCTGGAGTTATGTGTTGATGTTTCGTTTTTTGATCTCAGCAAAGCATTTGATCGGATATACTATGATGTCCTCCTTATTACGCTGGAACAGTACGGCATCAGAGGAACCCTCCTTAATTGTATTAACTCGTTCCTTAGAAATTGGAAGATTACTGTATTGGCTAATAAACAAATGTCAAAAACAAGAAATCCTGGACGCGGTGTTCCTCAGGGATCGGTACTCAGTCCATTGCTCTTCATTATTTACATCAACGAGCTTACTACAGCTATTTCGAGTCCATGTGGTTTATATGCCGACGACTTGAAAATTTGGCGACCAATAATCGATAGCCGAGATCCAATGATACTCCAGAGAGACATTGATAATATTAAGGTATGGTGTAATCAACGGGGACTGGTATTAAACCCCGATAAGTCAAAACATATGCGCATCGGACATCTACACATCAATTCATCATATACCATTGACGGAAGAGAAATTGAAACAGTTCTCCAATTTCAAGACCTTGGAGTGATCGTAAATAGAAGCTTATCGACCATCCCACATACCAGTCACACAGTTGCTAAATGCCGTCGAATTTTAGGACTTATTAGAAGGACCATTGGCCAGCTTGACGCATCCAGTTTTAAGTTAATTTACAATGCTTATGTCTTATCTTTAATGAGATACGCTTCACCTGCCTGTCACCCTCAAACTACGACAGAGATGAACCTGTACGAATCCATATTACGCAAGGCCACACATCTTGTACCCAGCCAACGCAAGCTCTCATTCATTTTTCGACTTCACGCACTTGGTGTGACCACAGTGAAGAAATCTTTAAAGTCATCTGATTTAATGTTTGTGTGGACAGCGCTTAATGTTCAAAAAGGGCAGAGGGAACATGTTTGTCGCAAACTGTTCGAACTTCGAAATTCAAACAGATTGAGGGGACATCACCTCACGTTAAAGACCCACATTCGTCCACGAAGAAGATTTAACACAATTGTCAACCGAACGTGGAAAAGCTGGAATAAGCTACCAAGTCAAGTGGTTTCGGCCTCCAGTATTTTGTCCTTCAAGAGAAATCTGAAGAATGTACTAACTTAAAACAATCGGATTTTCATTGATATTTTTTTAACCCTGTACCCAGCCTGTACGAGCTCTACGCTCTTTTGCTGCTGTTGTATTTAATAATAATAATATATCTTGGTCTGATAAAGATAGGTGAAGAGAATCTATACCAATATCAAGTTCATTTGTCATCAGAACGAAAAACACACAATACTTGATTACAAATTGCCGATACTACGTATACTTTACCGTTTGCACAACTAATTACAATACAAAGTCATATCTGAATACAATCAAACGACAGCTCAATTGTGTGCATATTTTTTGGTTTCTAATAAACATACAATTCAGTTCAGCAATCTGAACTGTAATGATCAAAATGGGGAAACGGAGGAAAACGACAAAATCGACTGTGAATGATAATGGATCCCAGCATTATGTAGAGTGTTCCATGGCCGATTGCCCTGTGTGGACTACTGTTTGGCTACCTATTCGTCTTCCTTCAAATTTTCTTGATAGAGATTTTCTATGCGGATTTTGTTCAGCATCTTTTCGTAAAGATTTGATAGTTTCAAAGAATGATCAATCGTCTATCAGCCATGACAATTCAAATAGTATCGTTTGTGACAAAGATGTTAGTAAAATACAATTCGAACGAAAATGTGGCAAACATCGAAAAGAACAATTATTATCATCAAATAAAGAAAGCGCTCGATTTACAGACAATTCTCAAACATTGCAAGAGCAACATGTTGCCACAGACTTCCTGCGAATCGAAAATGAATCATTGAATCGAACATCCAACTCATTAATCGATGAAGCATCACCGATTATCGAAAATAACAGTTTAGACAATGACAATCTTATCAATAACGGAAATTTGGATAGTGGAAACCTACAACGATCGTACAGTAAATCCGATATCAATTCAAGCTTCTCTGCACCTCTTACTAATCCAGATGTATTTACTGATCCAATCAATGCTTATTCACCTAAGCGCTCTACATATGTTAACATTCCGGGTCAGTCAGATGAAGTGTCTCTTAATCACAAAGATTCTAATCAATTCGAGTCATTGGCAAGTGTTATACCTGATACATGCCAAATAACTGGAGTCATTGATAGATCTTCACATAATCTTGATGGAAAATCAGTGATTTCCTCTGAGCAGCACTTTTCCCGCGTACGCAAATATCATGATCATTCTCGCGCTATCGTTTTCACTAATATACCTGAATCTATCTCGGTCAACATACAACATAGATTAGATGACGACTTATCCAAAGTTCGTGCGATACTATCAACCATTTTGGTAGCGTCACCGAAAGAGGTAACGTCCAAAATTAAACTATTAGCTTTGTTTCGAATTGGTAAAAAGCAGAATAATCATCCTAGATTATTAAAAGCAATTTTTACCGACGCAGCGGCTGCCAAAACTATTCTGAGCAACTCCTATTATCTTAAAGGTTCTCCCGTTAGATTACTAAATGATCTTGACAAGTATGAACGTGAACGTCTTCGAGAGGTTAGACAATTATTGAGATCGCGCTTAGATGCAGGAGAAACAAACTTAAGAATTCGGAATTTTCAAACTGTGCGACGAGGGACTCGCTTGAATTGGACTCCGCTGTTTGTGGATTAGATTTAGCTCCTCTCGTCGCTTCTAGCTTATCCAACATACCCATTACAAATGCATGTGATTACTTAGATGACATTGTTTATTATCAATCACCGTTGTGGTCTGCTCTGGCGAAATCCAATAGTGCTAACAGTAAGGGAAATAACACATGTGCTTCAATAGGCTATAGTTATGTGATCTTGTATACTAACGCACGCAGTCTTCTTAATAAAATTCACGAATTGAAGCAACGTATTCAATATTCCCAGCCCTTGTTAATAGCAATAACAGAAAGCTGGCTTAACTCCGATATATCTGATCACGAGATTGAAATAGCTAATTATTCTTCTTATCGTGTCGATAGGACCGGAAAGAGAGGAGGTGGGGTAATTTTATATTTACATAATAGTGTAGCGTTTATGACCTTAAGTGCCAAGTCTGAAGGTGGTACAGAAACACTACGGGGCAATATATTACTGTCCGGTCATGTGTTAGTTACTATTGGTCTTATATATCGTAGTCCAAGAATGGATGTTTGTTCCATAGTTGATACATTATTAAAGTTTGGATCCCGTAGTAATGTGGTAGTAGTGGGTGATCTAAATATGCCTTCTATAGACTGGACTAACTACATATGCTTAAATAACAATAATTATTCATCAGCATTCCTTGATACTATCAATTTTCTTAATCTAACGCAACATGTCTCAATGTTTACTCGTTCCTCTGGAGACCATCAATCTTTGCTTGATATTTGTCTTACTTCCGATAAATATTTGATCACCGGTATAACATATTTGGATCCCTTAGGCAGCTCTGATCATTCTGTTATTCGCTTTAATACAAACTTATCTAATATATTGTCACAACCTGAGTCTTCATGTATGTCAGTACAATGTTTCAAAACCAATTACAGTTTAGTACGTCAATCCCTTCTCGGTACAAATTGGTATGATCCATTGATTTTTGGAGTTGAATCATCTTGGCAACAATTTGAAACTCTAATGATATCGCTCCTTCTACGTTTCTCACCTCGTAAGGTAGCAACTGCCCGTGCACGCACAAATCCTTGGTTTGATAAGGAGCTTCAAGATGCATTGAGATCCAAGAAGCAAAAATTCGTAAGGTATAGGAATGGAGAAACTGATTATAGGTCATTTAAAAAGTGTCGGAATCATTTCACATATCTCAAGAGACTTAAAAAGCGGCAATTTGAACAAGTACTGATAGGAAAGTCAGCCAACAATCCTAACATATTATTTAAATATGCAAATTTTAAAAGTAATGTTCGATCTTCTAGCTCTATCATTGGAAACAATGGACGCATTCTAGTAGATCATTTCGATATTGCTAATGCATTTGGTCGTAAATTTCTCGTATCAGCTACTACTTCTCCTTGTATAGAAATTACTCGTATTAATCCGTCAATTTTTGATATTCTTCACTTGTTCACAGTTCAAGATGTTATGAAAGAGTTTAAACGACTGAAACCATCGGGCTCGATTTGCCCAGATTTACTTCCCTCAATATACCTGAAGAATCTTCATGATGTCATTGCTGCGCCTTTATATAGGATATTTATAGCATCATTATATTACGGTATAGTCCCGAATGCATTGAAACGCTATATCATTAAGCCGCTGCTATAGAAAGGTGATCGATCATGTGTAGATAACTACCGACCGGTTAGTTTAACCTCTGTATCGTGTCGTGTATTAGAGAGATTACTTTATCGGATAATCAGTAGCTACCTAGAATCATACAGGTTACTTTCTACTAATCAGCACGGATTCCGTAAAAACTGTTCCACAGTAACCAACCTTTTATTGGCACAGGAAAGTTGGGGTTCCATAGTGGATGAGGGGTATGCTGTCGATGTCATATTTTTTGACTTCTCCAAAGCATTTGATCATGTACCCCATGACAAGTTGATTATGAAGATAAGTGCATTAAAAATCAATCCAATTATCATTCGTTGGATATGCAACTTTCTTTCTGGTCGCACATACCAGGTCGCCATTAACGGTACCCTTTCCGAGCATTATCCAGTTAATGCCGGTGTCCCGCAAGGGTCTGTATTGGGTCCTTTGCTGTTTTGTATTTTCATCAACGATCTACCCAGTGTAATAAGTTCGCATTCATTATTATTTGCTGACGATTTAAAAATTTGGAGAGCCATCAAGTCGAATTATGATCGTAACATTCTTCAATCAGATATTGACACGGTTCTTAAGTGGGCACGTTCTAATGGTCTGTCTGTTAATGCCTCGAAGTGCACTTGCATGCACATTCGATCACGTAATATTGTTCCAGTGCCGATATATCATCTCGGGGATCGAGTGATTAAATTGGTTTCGAGCTATAAAGATCTTGGCGTATTGATAACGGATGATTTCTCCACTCGCCAAAACACTGAGTACATTTGTTCGAAGGCCATGCGTATGGTTGGTTTCCTTCGCCGATCATTCAGCTATGTGAGTCCACGTTCTTTTAGAGTTCTTGCAAACGCTTTTGTACTAAGTCATTTGTTATATGCTTCTCAATGTTCATACCCTCGAACCAGAGATGAGATTAATCGACTTGAGAAGGTGCTACGTAGGGCAACAAAATTAGTACATTCTTTGAGAGAACTTCCTTACGAGGACCGTCTTCGGTCTTTAAATATGCAGTCATTATGTGATATTCGTGACTCGCGGGATCTGTGTCTTGTATGGGAGGTATTTCACAATGAACACCATGTGTTGCGTGGGCTCTTCAACATTCGATCAACTCGAGCTTTGCGAGGTCACTCGTTTTATCTTAGTCGCCAACGAATAGTACATTCTAGGACGATTCAATTTGGACAACGAATAATAAATTCATGGAATCGTTTAAGCGATGATATTGTAAATGCGGGAACTCGTGAGCTCTTTAAACGACAGATTATTTTAAATTGTTAACTGATTTGTTTTTGATTTTCTCTTTTTCTTTTATTTTGACTATCGATTTGTCAGCAACTGTGAGCTATGCTCGTAACGTTGTCTACATAATAATATAGACTGCTACCTGGTGTATATGCCTCTTCATGAGGAAAACAGTGATTTATTTGTGAGTACACAATTAAGTGTCCCAGGGAGGTGTAACAACAGATACTATTTTATAAATAAATAAATAGATAAATATATATAATCCATATTTGCTGCTAAATAAGTGGACTCGATCATCAGCTCCATCAGTCTAATGTATCACTCCGAGACGCTCTTAAACATCTAGCAGTCATCGTCATTTGGATGAAGTGGTTAGGGTGCGTTTCGACTGCTTTTGTGATAACTGTAAAGACACCAGCAATTCCTCACGATGCTAGACGAAGCTCAGGTGCATAACGCGTTTTTACTGACTTGTTGCGTGTGGACCTTCTAGTTATTCTTTATAGCACAAATGCGTATCCGTTGGTTACGACGCCACTGAATTTCTCACAGAATTCCGAAAGGAATGCGTCATTTTATAAATTGTTATTGCGAAAAATCGCTTGAAACTGTAGTCCAGGAGCCAAAACTGGCTACGATTGATTTTAAATCCATATGTGCTGCTAAATAACGATTTCGATCATCAGCTCCATTAGTCTAATGTATCAGTCGGAGACGCTCCTATATATATATATATATATATATATATATATATATATATATATATATATATAATTTAATCGTAGAATGTGTAAAACTGTGCTCCGGGAGCTAAAAAGCTTCAGTTTCATAATTGTAAATTTTGCCAAAAACCGGAGTTCGATTACATGCAGAGCAGACTTCCTTATCACTCCTAGACGATCTGATGGTAGCCGGCAGCACTCATCAGTAGGGTGAACTACCATCAGTCGTTTCGGCTGCCTTGTGATATATTTAAAAGGCATCTCCGAGAATTTGCTAACGTAGTAGCATGGGCATAGCCTCTTTAAACTAACAACGTGCTTTCCGGATCATCCTAATTTTATTCGGCAGGAATTTTAATTGCTGTCGCTGCTTGCTTTCTCACAGGATCCCTTTGTCGGATACGTTTTTATAATTTAATCGTAGAATGTGTAAAACTGTGCTCCGGGAGCTAAAAAGCTTCAGTTTCATAATTGTAAATTTTGCAAAAACCGGAGTTCGATTACATGCAGAGCAGACTTCCTTATCACTCCTAGACGATCTGATGGTAGCCGGCAGCACTCATCAGTAGGGTGAACTACCATCAGTCGTTTCGGCTGCCTTGTGATATATTTAAAAGGCATCTCCGAGAATTTGCTAACGTAGTAGCATGGGCATAGCCTCTTTAAACTAACAACGTGCTTTCCGGATCATCCTAATTTTATTCGGCAGGAATTTTAATTGCTGTCGCTGCTTGCTTTCTCACAGGATCC